>CAXKVX010001427.1:0-99635 GCA_964058865.1 Eleocharis quinqueflora
ATCTCAGCATATATGGTCCAAAATGTGTGGTTTAGATCAAAGATGCTTCTCAAAGTCTATTACAACCTTCAAAATAGCAATTGATATTTCTAGAGGATGAATGGGGGATCACAAACACACAAATGGCCACAAGAATACCAACTGAGAAGAATTGAAGCAAAGAAAACAGAAAATCAAGAAATTTATAGATTTTTCCAGAAATTCAACCCCATAGGCTATAAATAGACCTCCATAGAATAGAAAATTCACCTCCCTTGTCTGTTCAAATCGTGAGAATAATCGAATTTGCTTGACACTTGTTAAGCCTTTTATTTTCACCCGACATATTGCCCTTGAGAGCAAGTGTTGAATTTGACAGGAGGGAGTCAAATCCAGGTATTCTTGTATATATGTATGCTTTATAGCTTGTAAACATATTCTGTGATCAATGAAATAGATAAAATGTGATGCTTTGCTACTTTCTTTCTCTTTTCTTGATATTGCTCTATTTTGAATTCTCCATGTGAATTTGTCTTATCTCTTTATCTTATCTAATCGCTTGATGCGTGTCCTATGCAGTAGCTTATGTTGCTATTCACTTGATGCATATGATGTATTGTTGTTGTGGTAAGATAGTAATTCATATCTTGTGAATGGTGATGGTGTTGATTGTGAATCCATGAGATGTTATGGTACTGCTATAGTTAAAAAAAAGAGGGTATTTGATGTATATCTAATATCTTAGTTATCATAACGTCAATCAAATAAAAGGGTTCCTTTTCACAATTACAGCACATGCAGGCTTTATAATACCACTGTGGACAAATTATTGGGCTTCTCCTTTCTATGTTATCTCTAATAAGTTGGCCCGTTTTTCAATTATTGATTAGGGGTCAATGGTTCATGTAATCTTGCATTTAAAGCATTTTCCTTATATACGTGCTGATTAGAGAATCAAAAAAGTCCGGGCGGGTCTACCTGCTCGTGGACCCGCCCGTGCCCGATCCGTGCCCGGATCCGCCCGGATCAGTGGATCTATCACGGATCGGGTTGACTCCAAATTCTCCAAACTCGTCTAAACCTGTGCCCGTGTAGACCCGTGCCCGACCCGTGGACCCGACCCGTGGATCCGACCCGTAGATCCGTGCAAAAATTCAAAAAAATTAAAAAAAATTCAGAAAAAATTCGAATATATATATATATATTAAAATAATGTGCACTTTTAAATTCAAAAATTAAAAAAATTGGACGGATCCGACCCGACCCGACCCGACCCGCCCGGACCCATGCCCGACCCGTCTGGACCCGCTCGGACCCTACCCGCCCAGGTTTATCACGGATCGGGTTGGGGGTTTTGGGTTCGGACCCGTGCATACCCGCCCCGTCGTACCCGTGGATCCGCCGTACCCGTGGATCTGGACGGGTCGGATCCACGGGTACCCGACCCGCCCCGTTTTGAGAGCCCTAGTGCTGATAGACCATTTTGTCAAAGATTCAAAATCAGAAAGGTTCATACTTTTCGAAAGGTCATAAAGAGCTGCAAGTATTCGAATTAGATCGTACGTATAAGACTTCTCGATAGAAACTTAGCCGAAAGGACACATTCCAAAAATAGCATCTGGATTAAACCGCCTTAAGTATAACATCATTATGGCACGATCTAAAAAACTATCCACGATTGAGATCATAGACAAACCGACAATACTAATATAAATACACCTCCGTCCAAGAAAAAAAAGATCAGTTTCTAGAGAACACATAACACTACAACAAAACTCACAACTCAGGAGACAGGTAGTTAACCTCCCCGATTAACTGCTTTCCACCTACTTCAACCCAAGAACACCTACAGGCTATCTCCCAGATAAACCGTAACAATGGCAAATAGTAAAATGCAGCCCACAAAACATTATGTTGTGCCATAGAATATCTGGGTCCGAATCTGCTGCTCGTAAAATTCCTGCTTGTTTCCTGTTTGTCTCAATTCGACCGCCACAAATCGATCGACCGCCACGAATGGCTGTAATTTGATTCAGGGGACAGATACTTTGACCGTTAGATGAGTTTTGAACGATCCAGATCGAAACAAACAGGAAACAAACAAGATTTTACGAGCAACAGATCCGGTTCCAGAATATCTGGGCTCAGCGCAGTTCAATGAAAGGGACCTCAGGAGACCAAAAGAAGATAAATAGCATATATATCAATCACATCCGGAACGAAATTTAAACTAGGTAGCTCTTTTTTTCCCCAATTAATTGGAGTAGGTGCGTCCGTGCGTGGTGGATAAACTGAAACCTTTACCAACCCTATAGTCTACTCTATTATCTTTTGAATTTGAGTTGCTTTGGTAAATTTGCAACCAATTTTCGGACAACCAATCCGTAACTCTTAAAGTGATATTGACGTCTTTGGTATTAAGCTCCGTGAATCCGATCCGACTCGAGAAATCCGTCCGATTCGGTCCGATCTGAATCTGATTTGATTCGATATTTTGATAAATCAAACTATTCGAATTCGATTCGATCCGAGATGATCCGTAACCCGAGACGAAGCGACACATGAGCGAGGTGAGCCCGACCCGACCCGACTCGAGACGACTCGTAACCCGAGATGACACGACACATGAAGACCCTAGCCCGACCCGACGCGACCCGTAACACGAGATTGAGCGAAACATGAGGACCCGAACCCGACCCGACTTAATCTGATCCGACTTGACCTGATACAACCTGTAAATTGATCTAATTCTACTTGCCCACATCATAATCTAATTTTACTAACAAATTAACATCGGAGAAAGTCAAGATTTACTAATACAATTCAATAACGCGACTCGATTTTGTCTGATTGAATTTAAAACTCAAAATAATACTTGAAAGTTGTCGGTGCAATCCGACCCGATCTCGCTCGACCCGACCCTGTATCCGAAAAAGACCGAAGCAACCCGACTCGAAACCCGACCTAACCTCGTTCGATCCGATCCATAACCCGAAAGTTATCGACAAACGACAATCCAACCTCACCCGACCCGATTTCAACCCAACTATTGTAGACAATCAAACTAATTCGATCTGATCCGACTCGACTCGACCCCGTCCGACCGACTTGACTTGCCACCTCTAATTTTTCCTCATTTGGTTCTGACTTCTGACTTCTGACAAATACAATTATTATAATGTTAAATTGCATTCAATACTTATGGGTTAGGATTAGTATAATAACATGTTTGTTACAGGAGCTAGAAAACAAAGGCAACCCAAAACTTTTATAACTGACTTTCAAAAAGTTATAATTTGGTTTCTTGTCAAAAAGAATTTTGTTTGGGATGTTGTTTTGAGAGGAAAGTCTATTTATGAGATAGATTATGCTAGAAAACATTTCATACTAATATTGGCTTTGTATCAAGGCATGAGACTTGGTTGCAAGAGACAACTCAATAATGTGTTTGGACTTTCTCTCAGTTACTCTATTTTGTTGAGGAGTATGAGGGCATGTTATTTGGTGCAAGAATTGAGAAAATTTTGTTGTTATTTATTTATATTCAGCTCCTCCATCGATTCTTAAAATATTAGTTGTGGTATGGAGAAGATTTTCCACTTCAGACTTGTAAAGAGAAAGTATTTGGCAAACATCACTCTTGTGCTTCATGAAATAAATCCAAATGAAATGTGAATAGTCGTCAACACAGATTGAGAGTACAATTGGCATCATCTCAGCATATATGGTCCAAAATGTGTGGTTTAGATCAAAGATGCTTCTCAAAGTCTATTACAACCTTCAAAATAGCAATTGATGTTTCTAGAGGATGAATGGGGGATCACAAACGCACAAATGACCACAAGAATACAAACTGAGAAGAATTGAAGCAAAGAAAACAGAAAATCAAGAAATTTATAGATTTTTCTAGAAATTCAACCCCAAATCACCTCTTGTCTGTTCAAATCGTGAATAATCGAATTTGCTTGACACTTGTTAAGCCTTTTATTCTCACCCGACATATTGCCCTTGAGAGCAAGTGTTGAATTTGACAGGAGGGAGTCAAATCCAGGTATTCTTGTATATATGTATGCTTTATAGCTTGTAAACATATTCTGTGATGAATGAAATAGATAAAATGTGATGCTTTGCTGCTTTCTTTCTCTTTTCTTGATATTGCTCTATTTTGAATTCTCCATGTGAATTTGTCTTATCTCTTTATCTTATCTAATCGCTTGATGCGCGTTCTATGCAGTAGCTTATGTTGCTATTCACTTGATGCATATGATGTATTGTTGTTGTGGTAAGATAGTAATTCATATCTTGTGAATGGTGATGGTGTTGATTGTGAATCCATGAGATGTTATGGTACTGCTATAGTTAAAAAAAAGAGGGTATTTGATGTATAATCTAATATCTTAGTTATCATAACGTCAATCAAATAAAAGGGTTCCTTTTCATAATTACAGCACATGCAGGCTTTATAATACCACTGTGGACAAATTATTGGGCTTCTCCTTTCTATGTTATCTCTGATAAGTTGGCCCGATTTTCAATTACTGATTGGGGTCAATGGTTCATGTAATCTAGCATTTAAAGCATTTTCCTTATATACGGCTGATAGACCATTTTGTCAAAGATTCAAAATCAGAAAGGTTCATCAGTTGATACTTCTCGGAAGGTCCATAAAGACCTGCAAGTATTCGAATTAGATCGTACGTATAAGACTTCTCGATAGAAACTTAGTCGAAAGGGCATATCTCAAAAATAACATTCGGATTAAACCGCCTTAAGTATAACACCATTATGGCACAATCTAAATAACTATCCACGATTGAGATCATGGACAAACCGACAATACTGATATAAATATACCTCCGTCCAAGAAAAAAGAAATCAGTTTCTAAAGAACACATAACACTACAACAAAACTCACAACTCAAGAGACATGCACTTAACCTCTCCGGTTAACTGTTTTCCACCTACTTCAACCCAAGAACAATTACGGACTATCTCCCAGATAGACCGTAACAATGACAAATAGTAAAATGCAGCCCACAAAACATTATGTTGTGCCATAGAATATCTGGGCTCAGCGCAGTTCAATGAAAGCGACCTCAGGAGACCAAGAGAAGAGAAATGGATAAATAACATATATATCAATCACATCCGGAACGAAGTTTAAACTGGGTGGCTCTTTTTTTCCCCAATTAATTGGAGTAGGTGCGTGGTTGATAAACTGAAACCTTTACCAACCCTATAGTCTACTCTATTATCTTTTGATTTTGAGTTGCTTTGGTAAATTTGCAACCAATTTTCGGACGACCAATCCGTAACTCTTAAAGTGATAATGACGTCTTTGGTATTAAGCTCCATGAATCCGATCCGACTCAAGAAATCCGTCCGATTCGGTCCGATGACCTGATTCGATATTTTGATAAGTCAAACTATTCGAATTCGACCTGATCTGAGATGATTCGTAACCCGAGAAAAAGCGACACATGAGCGAGGTAAGCCTGACTTGACCCAACCTGACCCGACCCAAGATGATCCGTAACTCGAGATGACACGACACATGAAGACCCTACCCCGACCCGACTCGACCCGAGGTGACCTGTAACCCAAGATTGAGTGACACATGAGGACCCGAACCCGATCCGACCAGACTCGACTCGATCTGACTTGACCTAATACAACATGTAAATTGATCTAATTCTATCTTGTCCATATCATAATCTAATTTTACTAAACAATTAACATCAGAAAAGGTCAAAATTTACTAACACAATTCAATAACGCGGCTCGATCTTGTCCGATCCGACCAGGTACCCGGTACCCGAAAAAGACCGAAGCAACCAGACCCGAAACCCGACCTGACCTCGCCCGATCCGATCCCAATCCAACTATTTAGAGGTGGCAAATCGGGCGGGTCGGGCGGGTTCGGATCGGGTCAGTTTGACTTCAAAAGATTATCGGGTCACGGGTCTGATCAGGTCGGGCTGAGTCGGGTTTCGGGTCATAATGCATTGGTATTTGTCAAGTTTCGGGTCTTTCGGGTTCGAGTCAGGTCGGGTTTAAATTATCTAGTTTCAGGTATTTCTCGGGTTTCGGGTCTTTCAGGTTTGGATCGGGTCGGGTTTCAATTATTTGATTTCAGGTATTTCGTGTTCAAATCTGGTCGGGTTTCAACTATCTCATTTGGGTTTTTTCTAGTTTCGTGTCTTTCGGGTTCGAATCGACTTAAAAAGAGTATCGGGTCACATGTCTGATCAAATCTGGTTCGATCGGGTCTAGTCTCGGGTCATCTTGCGTTGGCATTTGTCAGGTCTTTCTCGGGTTTCAAGCCTTCTGGGTTCGAGTCGGGTTTTCATAATTATGTCATTCGGTTTCGAACCTTTCGAGTTTGGATGGGCTTGAATTTTGGATTCTCTTATTGCAGGCCATCTTGATTTTCAGATTGCTGGTCATGTCGGGTCGGATCAGGTCGGCGGGTCATGTGATCTCGGGTCATTTCAGGTTTCAGGTCATGTCGGTCCAGGTCGGGTCGGGTATCAGGTCATTTGATGTGGGGTCTTTTCGGGCTTCAGGTCATGTCGGTCCAGGTCGGGTCGGGTATCGGGTGATTTAATGTCGGGTCTTTTCGGGTTTCGAGTAATATCAAATCAAATCGGGTCGGGTCTTTTCGGGTTTCGGGTCATATCAAATCAGGTCGGGTCGGGTATCGAGTCATCTAATGTCAGGTCATTTCGAGTTTCGGATCATATTGGACTACTCCAGATCGGGCGGGTTTGTCGGATCGGATCGGGTTCTGCCACCTCTACAACTATTGTAGACAATCAAACTAACCCGACCCGACTCGATCCCGCCCGACCGACTTGAGTTACGCCTCTAGTTTTTATTCATTTGGTTCTGACTTCTGACAAATACAATTATTATAATGTTAAATACTTAAATTGCATTCAACACTTATGGGTTAGGCTTAGTATAATAATATGTTTGTTACAGGACTGCAGTCAGAAAATGCACTAGTATGTCTGGAGGGATCCATTACGCACCTTTTTATCTTATTGTACCTTTATTTCTATAAATTACAAATTGTAAACGATAGTTTTTTGTTTTGTCACGTCACTCGCTTGGATAACTACAACACAGGCCCACGTTTTTCTGCAGGTCCGATATATTTTGTTGGAATCAAATTCTATAAAAAAAACTTTATTAATATAAACAGGAAAATTTTCATAAAAATCTAACAATGAGTAATAATGAGATGGAATATACGTAACAGAATGTATCTAAATCTTTATAAATGATCGAAGCACTATAAATTTTTTGAATTTAGGAGCATAGTTAACAATAGCGTTTATAAATTAATTTCAACTATAACTTCTCCGTAAGTTTCAGAATTATTTCAACTTCTTAGGGACGCAACTAACAATAACCCGTATTTGCTGCATCGAAGTGGAATCCATACAAAGAAGAAAACATAAGAAAATAATAAAATATTGAATGTAATTTAGAGGCCTTACTGTTAATAGCGCTCCCGATCATTTGTAACATTTTTTAAGGGTCTTGAGCTATTACTGTTATCCGGTCGGACGGGTTCGGGTCGGTTCGAGTTCTATAAATAAATGTTTTAATATACAATGAAATCAATACTAAACAAAAAATTCAACAATATTGTCTTGTATATGCAGTGCAGAGCCACGTGCAATCAGTGGTCAGCTGCACCTCCTGAAATTTTTTTTCAAAATGAACATGTGTTTGTATTTTTTTTAAATATGTATCATTTCAAACTTCTTGAAAATTTCCTAAATCTAAAACTCATCTAATCAAAATTCTGAACTCGCCATGCGTATACGAGCATTTAAAAGTCACAGTGATCTTTTCTACCTATCTTATTGGGACCGACTGCAGTATTGTTACTTGTTAGCACGATGCACAACTTTAATGCTTAATTCAACAGATTTAACCCACCATTTTTTTTTGAAAACATATAATACATTAGTGATTAACGAACATTGTACATACAATAAAAGTAGGATTAGTTGATTTCATATTTAATCCTTCGTACCTAAGATTTTCCACATGTAGGACATGATAATTAGAAAATGAAATGAAGAACAAATTGATGTAACTCAGTAACTGTTTGGTTTTGGTTAATGCACAATGGACAAAACGCTTTGTAATCTTCGTTTATGTTTCAGTAAATGAAGAGGTGAGTCCGTATCTGATGTTATTCTTGGGATAACAGAACTCTGTTATTTTCTGATCCGATCGTCTGATTTTGACGCAGATAAATGAACGGTACAGATGGACCGCACGGAATCCGATGTATTATATATTTTATCCGTTAGATTGTAAAATGAACGATCAGATCAGAGAATAACATAATACTGTTATCCCCCGTAATAACAACAGCAAATATGATTCCATGAAGAGGTGAGGTTTCCCACTTAGTTCAATTCTTCTTTCTGCTTTATCTGAAACTTTTGTTTCTGACAATCATCCATGAACTCTTTATCTTGTGACAATCACTTTCTATATTTAATTTAACTACGCTCACAAGCATATTTTTGTTAGGTTCTTTTTTTTAACTTACTATTGCATATTTTTCAATATTATTTCCAAAAAAAGAAAATTAATGAAAATAAATAGTAATATCTAACTTGGTTGTTCATAAAATTAAGACTTTTCATGAAAATAAATTAAAATGTACAATTCGTATATGAAAACATAAAATAGAAATCAAATATTTTGGATTAGATACATACTAATTAAAATAAGGAACTTATTTTTAAAATATTATTGCATGTACATAAACATAATTATGTTTTTATTAATGAAAATAGTTTATTTTTAAATTAAATAATATAATTTTAAATTATCATACTATAATTCAGAGATATGGTTATGTTTTAACAATTTATATTTATCTATTTTGAAAAAAATATAGTAATAAAAGAATAATTACAGAACTGCAAAATATTTGAAAACTAAGTGCACTATTTAGAATTAGTCCGTATCTAATTCAACATAAATGATTCGTATTCGAAATAATATTTTAAAATATGCAATAGTAAGTTTCGTAAAGAAAGTCACAATATTGAAATTAATTTATCTATTACTCTTTGCAAATATCAAATTTTAAGTTTTATGTAGTTGTGAACTGATGCATATCAAAGATTAATTTATGTCAATATGTTTTCAGAGCAGACATTTTTATTACGTGAGAAATGAAAACGATTGCAAAATCTAAAATACTAAGTAATGAATTTTGGCGAGAGTTTGGTAAGAAAAAAATGAGTAGACTGTCGACCTGACGACATAGAATTCAGTGGTCACAGCGAATTCAGACTTTTAATCAACAGGTCTACAAACAGGTACACAACTCGGAAGCTTTTTTTGCATTAAATTACATACATAAATAGTATTGTAAGCAACTCAGTAATCGTACGAACTAAATAGTAGCCTGATACTTTTTTTTGAGAGAGAAAAATAGAAATTTAAATACCGGATTTCTGTCAAAAAAAGTGTGATAATCAGATTGTAATTGATTATCGAATGCAAATTCACTAAGTAATTGATACTAAATAAAAAATTTAAAATTTGAACATGTATTCATAAAAACTATTTAAAAAACAAGCAAAAATAATAAATATTAGATAATCAAGTCATTGAAAAAAATAATTCTCATTTTAGATATTAAAAATAATAGATAATTAAATTGATGAAGACAATTTTTTTCTAAGAAGCTTCATATTTTGTAACATTTGCATAATTGTTTTCTTGTTCAAGCTCATAAAAAAATCTCTCTCAATAAAAATAACCAAACAATCATCCATCCATTTATCTTGATAAACATTATGCCCAATTTCAAGCTCAATTTCACTATTTCAGCTATGTTTAATAACACTTTACATTTAATACTAATTTCAATTTTCAATCTATGCTGGAATATCAAAGTTCTTAACTAATTTCATTAACACAACAACACCTTAAGTACTTAACTACAAACTAATTTCATGTTTTCATTAACACCTTAACACAATAACACTAATTTTCAAACTGATTTCTAATAGTAATTAACACGATGGGTTACGGGTCACGAACACGGGCGGGGACGAGTTAAGGACGAATTTGAAAGAGACGAGTTATTACGAACAAAATTTCGAAGGGCGATTCAAAACCGTGTAAAATCCGTCCTTGATAAGAGTACGAACGGATACAAATTCGATTCACGAACAGATTCGAATGAACGACAAAGACAGACAGACGTAGGTCGAATTGACCCTTACGAATTTTGTCAAAATACTAATGAGCCTATAGACAATGTATAAAAAAAAACATAAAAGAAAATATTACGAGTTATTCAAGTTTAACATAATAAATACTATATATTTTTTTTGAGCATGGCTAAAATAATATGCATAGTACACCACATAACGTACTATGCGCCCATTTGTATTTAATTTGGTCATTAAATTGATATTTAAGTTGCTCAATAAATTCTTCATATCAAAATCTTGTAGGAAATAAAATTTTGTGATTTTTAGAGCTTTCTTGCTATTTTTTAAATATTTTTTAAAAACATCCCAGAAATGACACTTTTGTAGTATTAAATCTGGACTGTTTTTAAAAAATATTTAAAAAATAGCTAGAAAGCTCTAAAAATCACAAAATTTTATTTCCTACAATATTTTCATATGAAGAATTTATTGAGCAACTTAAATCTCAATTTAATGACCTATATCTATATGCATAGTACAAAATGAAGTGTACTATGCATATTATTTTAGTCATGCTCATTTTTTTTTTATTCAAATAATAAATACTATACTATGGTAGTTCTTGAAAGATGGGAAAGAGAATCTTGGTCTGCGGAAAAGGACATTTGCATGAAAATAAGATCCACTGATTCATCCTTGTTTTACCCACTAATAGGTGCCTTGGTGGAGCCCACGTAGACTGCTATCTAAACACGATTCTGTTATTCAGTCGGAACCGTTTAAGTATATCGCATGGATCATACCGGACTGCATCTAGAGTAACGAAACGCAAATACAATCGTTAAGTTTCGTTTCGTTTCGTTTATTTCGTCTGAACCGTTTAGTATTTATATACATATATAATTATTTTGATAGCATAAAATATTGATAGAGAATAAGAGGAAATTTTAACTCTAGTCTGACGGATTAGATCTTGCGCCGCTCTACTTCGATTTTTCTTCTTCTGTCTTTCTCACGCGTGAATCATCTCCTCTCTATCTTTGTGTGGGTCTCCCTCTCTTTATTGTAGGATTCTCTCTTGATACTTTCTTCAGGCATCATCATTTCTTCTGTGATTTTTCTCTAGCTAGACTCTAGCTTGATTTGCTGGTGTCGTGTCTTGAACTTGCTAATTTGTTGCTAAGTTTTCAAAACCTACTGGCTACTGTATTTGACAAGTTGATTAAGCTTAAGAGGTCGAAGAAAGATTATCATTTTTGTTGGTAGTAGATTGTGAGATCGATGGCAAGATCGTCGACCAAGACTCATCACCAGCAACAACCATGACATTTCCTTGATTATTTATGGTTGTCTTAAAGGGAAAGAAAAATTACAGTAAAAAATGAAGAAAAATAAAATGAGAGAGAGAGAAATAGAGAACAAAAAATAGAGAGAAAGAAAGAAAGAAGAAGAAGTGTCTGTTTGATATGTCTGATATGGCTGAGTCAGACAGAGAGATAGAAGTGTATGAGCTTGATATCATCATATGAGTATGTTTTTCTCTGCTTTTTCTTTGGTTCATGGCACTTGATAATTGAATGACTTGTTTGTTTAGTTGTTTATGCTGGCACTTCTGAGTGGAATGACTTGCTTGTGAAATTATTTGTGTTGGCACTTGACAGTGGAATGATTTGTTTGTTTATTTTTGTGTGCTGGCACTTGAATACTTGACAATTGAATGACTTGCTTGCTTGGTCGTTTATGTTGACACTTGATCCTGGAATGATTAGTTGTCTTTCTTGTTAGTTGTTTATGATGGCACTTGATAGTTAGTGCACTTGCTTGTTTAGTTATTTGTGCTGGCACTTGACAGTGAAATGACTTGTTTGTTAGTTGTTTATGCTGGCACTTGATAGTTAGTTCACTTGCTTGTTTAGTTATTATTGCTGGCACTTGACAGTTGAATGACTTGCTTGTTTAATTATTTGTGCTAGCACTTGAATAATTAGTTCATGAATTGCCTAGTTGCTTTTAATGCATTCATTGCTTAGTTGTCTTGTCTGTTTTATAATGGGACCAGAGTTGAACTTTGAATCTCAAGAGGAGATACAAAGGACTGAAACCAATGAATCCAATGATCCTCAACATGTTGATGCACCAACATCACATGGTCCTAAACCCACCAACAAGAGGAAAACAAAGAAAACAACCTCACCCTGGTAGGAACACTTCACAAGAGGTCATGTGCAAGCTGATGGTAGCTTTATTGCTACCTGCATCTATTGTGGGCATGTATATTCTCAAGACAACCAAAGGAACACTAGCTCTTTAAAAAGCCACATTATGAAAGGTTGCAAGAAAGTCTCAAGAGAAAGAGGTATAAGTCTGATTCCTTACAAAGAATGTTGCAGGCTGGTCTAACAGGTGAAAATTCCAACTTTTTATCATTAAATTTATTGCCTCAAAAATATTCTTCTTGTACTAATGATTTCTTATTTCCTGAATTGATAGTTGAAGGGCGAGTCATACTATTTTTTAGTTTGATCAAGCAAGATGCAAGAAAGGTTTCGCTAATATAATAATAGCACATGAGTATCCCTTTAACTATGTTAATCACTATTTCTTCAAAGCATTTTTAAGTGAACATTGCTTTAAAATGGTATCAAGAAATACATTTAGGGCTGATTGTATTAAAATTTATGAGAAAAGAGGTTTTTCGTACAATATCCTTGGTAAGCTAGATTGCAATATAAGTTTTACGAGTGACTTATTAACTTGCAAGATAAAGACATAGACTTCATGTTCGTTACTTATCATTATATTGATGACAATTGACATATGAGAAAAAGAATTATAAATTTCACAAGTTTGTCCTCTCCACACACTGGTAAACACGTCTCTCAGGTCATATATGACAAGTTTGTACTGTGAAACTTGAATAAAAGAGTATTTTGTCTTCTACTTAATAATTCCTCAACAAATGATGCTTGTATTAAATAGCTTTTGCACACAAGTTCCTTTAAGAAGGAGCTGCCAGCAAATGAGAACATTTTTCATCAAAGGTGTGGATTTTATATCCTCAACTTCATTGTGCAAGATAGTTTAAATATCTTGAGTGATGAGATCTAGAGAGTTAGAGCTACATGAAGTATATTAGACATTCACAACCTAGAATGAAGATGTTTAACTTGGCAGCATCCCAGGTAAAGCTTTTACACTTAATTTTTTTTTACATCTCAGTTTAAATTATATTCATTATTAACAATCAACTATTTTTGTCAGGTTAATGTACCAAAGAAAAAACCAGCCTAGGATGTCCCAACCAGATGAAATTTCACCTATTTGATGCTTTAGCCTTGGAGCTACAAGGGGCAATTATCCAATATGCCACCATCGATAAAATGTACACTCTCTGCCCCAATGAGCAAGAATAGAATATGTGAAATGTTTAGTTGGTCATTTAAAAGTATTTTATGATTTCACAAATAAGCTTAGTGGAACCAAGTATCCAACACTCAATCTATTTTTTTCCTGAGTTCTGTGAGGTATACATAAACATAAAGAAAATGCAAAGTAATGCATATCCCTTTGTTGTTGAAATGGGCAGATAGATGTTTGCTAAGTGGGACAAGTATTGGTGCAATGCATCCTGAGGATTGTCCAAGGTTTCTTGACAACCTCAAGCAAGGCTTGAATGACCTATTCAAATAATACTTGGAGGCACACTCCATGACAACTCACGCACAAGCTGACAGCTCATATTAGGTCGCAATGAACTCAACAGAGCTCATTTTTCAGCTTTTTTGCACTCTCAATCCATCCAATGCACGATAAAACTCTTCTTGAAGTTGTCCATGATCTCCTCATCTAACAACCTGTCAAAATTATCAACACTAAAACACTTTGGGCCTTAGATGGATATTATATTGATCGTTTATGATCAAATGTGAATTTATCACCCCCGATGTTAAGAGTTATGATTTCTTCATGGACATTTATAATTGCTTTTACGGCATTGAGAAAATGTCTACCTAACAACAACGTTGTATGAGTATCATCTTCCATGTATACCACAACAAAATCAATTGATACATAGAACTTACCAACTTGAATTGGTAGATCCTCAACAACACCAAGGGGTAACGTGACTGATTGGTCGGTCAATTGAAAAGAGATTCTAGTTAATTTCAATTCACCCAGACTTAACTTATCATAGACAACTCTTGACATAAGTCTTACACTTTCTCTAAGATTGCACAAAGCATGTTTGAATTTAATGTTACCAATGGAGCAAGGTATCACAAACTTTCTAGGATCATCTAACTTCTCGAGTAATTTGTTCATAACCAAAGCACTACCATGGTTGTTAAGAAATACAACCTAAACTTCCTCCAGTCTGCGTCTATTGGACAAGATGTCCTTGAAAATTTTGGTATTAAGTGGCATTTGAGTAATTATATCGATTAATTGTAGGTTCACATGCAATTATTTGAGAATTTCAATAAACTTATCATATTGCCTTTCAGTTTTTTTGTTTCTTAATCTACCGAGAAAACGTGCATACTTATGAGGAGGGACATAGAGAGATACCTTTTCGCTTACCCTTGGCGACTTGGTTTTTGATGGCTCTACCTTTTCGATGTTGTTCCTTGGTGCATTTGGTGTGTTTTTCATTGAGGCTTCATTCTCATGTGTGGAGATATGATCATCGCTTTCTTGTTGTTTTTATTCAATACGCAGTTGAAAGTAATCGTCTTTCGAAATGGGCAGATCCTCATTTTGCATACCGCTACGAAGCATGTGTCTGACCTCCTTCACCTCATTCGGGTTTGATTTGGGTTTTGTTGTAAGAGTGCCTTGTAGGCATGAAAACTATGCGGCTTGTTGAGCTATTTGGTTCTCCATGAACTTATTTTGAGTACAAAGAAATTCTACTATTGAACTCGAATTAGTCATATTTTTTGTTAGCTCCTTAAACCTTTTATTTTGATTAGCCATAAAGGTTTCCACCATCAATTTAAGATTGGATTTTGGTTGCGCATTTGAATCATACCCTTGGTTACCGTAACCTTTATTTGGCACATTTTGATTCCTCCAAACAGGATTATACGAGTTTGAATAGGAGTTGTTTGTTGGCCTAAAATTACCATTGTTTAATGCATTTACATGTTCATAACCCCTTCATTCATACCTGAATTGCAACTTATAGCCAAATGGTCTAAATATCACAAATAGAACAAGAAGTGTTTTGTTTTACCAAATTGTCACTCATTTCTTGAATGCTTCGTTGAATTGCGTCCAATTATGCAGCAAATTTGCCATTCGGATCAACTTCATACATGCCTCCTTGTGCTACTTTATCTGCCTCCCTTGGATTTTGCCATTGATTTTGGTTGAGAGCCACGTCATCAACCAACTTGTATCCATCAGCGACTCCTTTGTTCATGAGGCATCCTCCAGCGATTGCGTCTAACATGTCCTTGTCTTGTGGCAAAAGGCTCTTGTAGAAGATCTTTAGAAGGTTCCATCCTTCTATGTCATGATGAGAGCAACATCTTTACAATTCTTGAAATCTCTTCCACGCTTCGCTCATCGTATCGTCTCCTATTTGTTGAAAATTATGAATTTGATGGCTCAAAGAGTTGGTTTTTGACGGCAGAAAAAACTTATTGAGAAAAGTGTTTGCCTCCTTAGACCATGTGTTCATGTTCTCGGATCTTTGTTCTCTCATCCAACTCTTAGCCCGATCTGCAAGAAAAAAAGTAAAGGCATAACTTTAAGATCATCGAGATAAATAGTTTGTACCTTTATTGTGCTGCATATTTCTTTGCAAGATGAAGTTGGTATTACTCCGCATTGATAGTCGACGCGGTGTAACCAAGATATATCTCCTCAACAGTAGGTGTAGTGAAACCCTCAAGGGATGGTTGGCATCGCCCACTTCGTTGGCCTCTCTATCGAGAGTGTCGGGCCTCAAGCATTGAAGTTTGGAAACCAATTGATTGTGCTCTTGCTCAAGGTTCGCAATGTGAGTTGCTTTGTCTCCGATCGACATGTCTAACCGGCTTGAACTTATGTGCAATAAAGGTCCTTTTGTAGGGCGCTTGTTTCTTCTCTCACAAAAGAGATGGGTCGATCCTTGCCTAGAAAATCACTCAACCAAAGCTGTGACGTTCGGGTTGATGGTTGGGTCATATTTCAACCTTAAAATTTAGAGAAAAAGAGCAGAACAAGAGTTAAAAACAATTATTAACCAAAATTACTTAGGTCTGAAACAATATTCATCGTTGTCCCCGACAATAGCGCCAACAACTCGATGTGATATTTTGAGTACAAGTAATAAATTCTAAATTCACTCAATTTGGTTGCAATTGTACAACCTCGTGAAGTAGTACTTAGGGATCGTCTTCAAAGAAACAAGTCGAAATATTAAATCTAACCTAGCAGTTTATTTGAGTAAAAGAAGTTTGAAAGATGTTTGATCGTTTGAAGTTGTTTTATTTGCAATTTTAAACTAAGTAAATCAAAGTTCTAAAGCGAGTTCTAGGTTTTAACCAAGTATGCGGAAATTAAGGTTTCTTAGGGATACTTTTCAATATTATTATGACTAATTGGTACGATCAATTTGTTCTTTTGTTTATGAAGGAACAAATATGGTTTGTAGGTATCAAAGAACATCTCTATGTCAATATCATCTTCAAATTAGAATAAACGCCACCTCTCGATACTTAGCTATACTAATCTAAAGTCATTAAATTCATCTATTGTCCTAATTGATCTAGAAAACTAACTTTCACCTCCCGACACTTGGTATAATTTTCTAAATAATTGGATAAAGCTCGTATAAACAAGTGTCACATCTCAATACTTAGCCTATTAAATATCCTATACTTATATGATCCAAACTCAATATCCAATTTCTCAATTGCAAATACTAAATCTTAGAATTTCGTGTGATTTTGATTAAGTCCTCACAATCAAATAACAATAAAGCATACATCATAACAAATAACAAAAAGCTATGAAATAAAAATCAACTAAGTCCTAGCAAAAGTTTCAAGTACAATCCTAATCAATCATAGAGAGACTTTTAGCCGGACATGGCTAAAGCACAAATCAACATAATACAAGTAAAGAGTTCTAAAGGAAAAAAATATACAATCGAATAATGAAATCAATGTCTTCTTCTTCCATCTTTTCTCTCGCCTTGTGTCTCCTTGTAAATTCTATAATTTTCTCTAAAAAACTGTCTCTCAACCTATGCAAGTATCTATTTATATGAAAAAGAAATCCTAAAATTCGGTACTAAAATAGCAAATTCAGGCTTGGAACTGCCTCATTGCTGACCGCAATAGGTGTAGACAATTGGGAAACTGCTCTATTGTGCAAAAAATTATGGTCATTGCGGGCCGCAATGAGGTCCATTGTAAGCCGCAAGAATGTTCATTGCGGGTCGCAAGAAGGTCATGCTGAGGTCAATCTTATGTCTGCAGAATTTTAGAGTCATTGTAGGAACCAGATCCATTATGGTTCACAATGAGACTCACAAAAAGATGAGTTTGGCCTGGGTTGACTACGAGCCGTAATGAGAGTCATTGTGGGCTGCAAACAAAGTATGAAACACTCCAAACTTCAGGATGACTTGTTCCAAATCACCTATTTTGTTCTGTTAAGCTCCAAATGCTTGATTAACTACAAAATAAACTTAACTAGAATAATAACTTAAACTTTTAAACATTAATAAACTAATTAAACCTTATTTCAAAATTTGGCCTAAATTATATAACAAACCCTAGGTTTCAATCAATACAATTTTGGCTTATCATAAACATTTAGTATAGTGTATAAGACGAAAACGTTCAAAATAATACATCCAGTCTAATTTTTTATTTTTATCTATTTTTTACTCTTTGATTTTTTTCTTTTCGACAAAGTTAGTTACGAAGACGGAAGTTAGAGATGAAAAATGAGATTGTTAGTTAGTCCTTAATTGATACATGTTCTTTATCGATCCTTCGACCTTGGAGAGAAAGAGATTGAGAGAGTTCGAATTTTTATCAACTCAACTCATGCATCTAGAGTCCGAATTTTTTTTGATAATTATAAAAATAGTAGTGATAAAAATAGCCAAGGAGTACAGGTTTTTCGATAAAATGGCCAGAACGGTAGATGCTCTACCGTGCGGCAGGTTTTTTTTCCGCACGGGAAAATATCTACCATGGCACAATTTGTTTTCTGACCCAAAATTCAACTTCAAAAGTATTTTCTGTAATGACTATGTATAAAAAGATATTTTCGATTATGACTATGCAAACAAAAATATTTCAGTTACGACCATAATTTTTTTAATTAATTATTTTAATTTAAAATAAATTTGTTAGTGCATTAAGAAAATAATACGTGTTGATGCATAAACTTATCTCAAGTATGAACTATATTAATCGATTTATTTATTAATGCATTAATAAATACATTTAATGGTTATAGTCGAAATTATTTTACTATATATGGTCACTATCATAAATATTTATTATACAAGGTCATTTCTATAGTACATTTTAAGATTATTTCTCTCACACGGTACTAGTTGTACTGTGCACATATTTTAAAAAAAATGTCGCACGGTAGAAAATCTACCGTGCAGCAAAAAACAAAGCTGTCGCACGGTAGATTTTCTACCGTTCTGGCTATTTGATCGAAAAATTCGTCATCCTTGACTACTTTTATCACTACTATTTTCATAATTACCAATTATTTTTTTCTGATCTAGAGTAGTATTGCTCTAAATCTCGAATTTGCTTCTATAATCCATTAGTGTAAATTTTCAAAGAATGGAATAAATGGAATTGGCGTAGGTGGAGCTCAATAACAGTTATTTTAAAAATTGTTGCTCTAAAGTTTTGACAAAAAATCTTGAAAATAAAAGACAATAATTATTTTAAAAATTTTAGCTCTCCACTAAGGAACTATTATTTAAAATAATCATTGTCGTATTCTCAGATGTTTTTTGCACTTTTATAGATTATTTGTAATAATTTCATCAATAAGATTTTGTTTTATGAGATCGTTAAATCTCTTTTGTGTTATTGTTGTCAGAATACAATTTATACGTATTTATCGACACATAAAGGTTGGACCAAAAAGGCTTTAATCCTTTTCCTTTTCATCTAAGCTAATAATGGTTCATTTGTTAAATGCTTTTGTGGTGTTGCCTTTTTCTTTGCTCATACCGTCAGACCTTTTTCTCTCCTAAAGTCAAAGACTGAGTGGTGAAGACTGCAAAGTAGATCGGATTTTTTTTTAATAATCGAAATTACGATAAATAATGATACGAAAAAAGAAAGATACAGGAACAATCTTTGGTGGATCTTCTGCTTTTAAATTATTCTTTTTTATTTTGACAAAAAGCCTGTTAGTAGGTGTGTCTCCCAGTTGGATTGTTTCAGTTCTCATATTTTTTTTTGAATAAGAATTTCAGTTCTCATATTAAAAAAATTAAAACTGAAAAGCAGGCTTGACAAAGTGAAAAAGCTGATTTGATTAAGTCCGTTGAAGTTAGGAAAATTTACATAAAAGGCCGAATTTTGTGCAGATTAAATATAATGACCTATCCTCTCTAAAATAATTTACAAATAGCCGAGGACAATAAATTTTCTTCATTATTTTAATATATTTCATCCTTTTTTGTTTGGTGCTCAATTCAGAACAGAAAATTGGGCCGTCATTGTTAGTCGTGTTTTTAAAAAGTTAAATTAATTCTGAAATTTTTAAAGAAGTCTTAGTTGAAATTCATTTTGAATCGTTATTATTAATCACACTCATATTTTCTAAAAAATTAAAAAAACAAACAAGATAGAAAACAAACGAAAATAATAAAATAATCGAAGAAATTTAAAAACGTTGTTGTTAATAACTCTATGATTATTTATAAAATTTGTAGAAATCTTAGATTACATTTAGTCCCGATCATATTTGAATCCTTTATAAAAAAAATTCCCTTGTTGTTATGGGGAAAATTTCACAGAGGGTCATAGAACAAATACTTTCAACAGATAGAATCAAAGGTACTCTAAAAATTTCACAGAGAGCCAAAGACGCAAATATTACTTGCGCCCCTAAATATTTTCAATTTTTTTTCATCTCCTGTGTATTTCTTTTAAGTTTGTAGTACAAATTTTACATTTTAGAAGCGCAACTAATATTTGCGCCCCTAAAAAATTTAGGGACGCAAGTATTAGTTGTCCTTGGCCCTCTATTAAAATTTTAAGAGACAATTAATACAATCTGTTAAAATAGTTGATTTTCTTATACTTTATGCAAAAATTCCTTGTTATGGAGCTAAAATTAACTTCTCCAGTTCAGTGCACTGGTGATATCCATCACCATTCCCATGAAATGTCTCGTTTATTTAGGCCAAACTTGAAATGAAGGAGTGATTTTCCCCCACTTTCGAATGATGCAACATGTAATGTTTGAATTTGTGAAATTTACCAAAACAAGAAAAGAGAAAAAAAAGTTATGTGGCATTATGTATCTAGGATTTTGTGTTTATCTTGATCCAATAACAAAAACTTCGAAAACTTTCACATGCTTTCTCAAAACATGTATCAATGTTCATTGTAAGTTAAATATTATTTGATACTTATCAAGTGTCATTAAATATTATTAAATTACATAATTTCCATTATTTTCTATATATGTGGTATATATAAAGTATAAATTATACTCTATTTATCAGATTCAACAATACAAATTATTTTTCAATTTTTACAATTTTAATTAATTAATTAATTAGTTGTTGATAAATCCCCATTTTTAATAATATCTACAGACACCTCCGGTATTTCTCTCTATAGTGAAGAGGCTCAATTCTAAGAGCATTTTAGTTTCTAAAATTTGTGAAGTTTCTAATCTGATGTGACAGTTTCTAAATCAGTTTTAGAGATTTACTTGTATTGCTTATTTAGCAAATTTTCTCCGAAGTTTCTCATTTAACAATTTTGTTTCAAAGTTTGTAAACTCTGATGTGACTTAATAATTCGTTAAAGTTGATCGGTCTCCCGCATCGTTGGCGTTCTCTCTCCTAAAACAATAAAAATCCAATGAAAATATGAAAAGAAGGCAATTAAGAAACTCTAATTTTAATTTCGGAAATGTGAGAGTTTAGAAACTAAAAAAGTTAAATTTTAAAAATATAATGTGACAATTATTTAGAAATCTCAAGAGTTAGAATGCTCTAAGGCTAATTAGGTGGGAATTTTTTTGACGGATAGTATTAACCATAAACTATCTAGACAAAGCTCCAAATCTAACCTTTTTTCATAAACTATATATCTAAACACACAGCTTCAAATCTAATATTTTTTTTCATGAATAGTCTTAATTATAAGGACGAAAATACTGTCCACACCTTGTAAAGAGCACATATAGTGGCTTCATCTTTTAAAATAACTATTTTAAATTCAAAATATAACATTTATAAAAGGCCCGGATAGCTTTTGAATAAAAAAAAGGCTCGGATAGTAGCTTCGTCCAGAGTTGTTATTCACATATTTCTTTATCTTTTTTCACTTTAGAACTTTGACATGTAGACCTTTATAACGTTGACAACGAGCACAAAACAGAGGTATTTCGTTTCGTCAACAAAATATTTTTTTTATTTCATTAACCGTTTCGTTTTGTTAATTATGTTATGTTTATCGTCTCGTTTGTTACGAAACAAACGAAATACGAAATTTTATAATATTTTACACTATAAATTTTAAACGAAATGAAAATTTTCGTTACGTTACGTTCTCGTTCATACCATTCCATATTTTAGTTGTTTTCGTGACAAATGAGAAAAATCCGTCTCGTTTATCATGAAACTAAATGAAATATGATCGAAACGAGAGACACGTTTTCATTCCTATTGACATATAGCATATCTGATTTTTTTTGATACTTTTTAAGAGCAAAAATATCGGTCTCGTCCTTTCTAATAAATTATTAGTGATAATAATTTGGATAAAAATTACTAGCATAGATAAATTTGTAAGTGCGTGATTATTAGGAGCTTCAATGTCGTACTTTACCAATTTGTGCTAAAGATTTCAATATCGATTTTTATCATACGTATTTTATCAACCTGCGTTAGAAGCTTGACTTTGAACAGCATTTTTATTATAATCGGTATTAAAAATAACTTCTAACACCATTTTTTATTAATATCCAGTTAAAAGTAACACCAAAATATCAAATACTAATAAAAAATCGATGTTAAAAATTAAATAAAACAAAAATATACGTTCTACAACTGAACACCTGATTGGATAAAGTATAATGAAAGAAAAAACAACCTGACATCTGTCAAATTCAAATTTCAAATTCAATTAAAAAACAAGAGAACAAAAATATATAAATAAAATAGAACAAGATCTAACAATAGAGAAAAAAAAATCTACAAAACGATTCAAAAAATAAATTAGAAAATTAATCTTTAGAGAAGAACTATTAGAAGATTCAAAAATCTACAAAAAGATCTAACAAAAGAAATAATAAGAAAAAAATATTTAGTGTTACTTTCAGAGAGTTGCATCAGATATAGAGAGAAAAACAATGACGACATGGTTGCTTCTCCAAATCCCTCTCTTCAAATTTCACTATATTTGACGAAGAAGAACAATGATGGATGCATATGATATATAGAGAGACAAACATAAAGAGAGGAGGGAGAGACAAACATAGAGATGGAGAGGAGGAAGATAGAAAAATGCGCTGGAGGTGCGAGTTTTCTAAATACGAAATTTTAATGCCGATTGAATTAAAAAATTGGTATTAAAACCTTTAACACTGATTTTTTTTATTAATATGTGGTGTTAAAAATATTAATATCCGGTGTTAACTTTTAACATTGGATATTACGAAACAACCGGTGTTAAAGGTTTTAATACCGGATGCTTTGTAAAATTCGGTGTTAAAGGTTACTTTTAACCTCGAATTTTAATAAAAAAATGGTACTAAATTTAAAACAATTTTTTTCGAAAAATTATAGTCATTTAATATCGAATTTTTAATAGACATTTGAGATTAATGGCAATAAGTGTTTTGAATTCCGAATATTACTATAATTCAATAATAAATAGACAATACTAGAGCCCTTTTTGAGTGACATTAGATGAAAATATTTCAACGTGGGAGCAACGCTGGACTGCTGGGTGCCTCCAGAATTTTTTGATAATTATGAAAATGGTAGTGATAAAAGTAGTCAGGAGTACGACTTTTTCGATCGAATGACCAGACGATAGAGATTTTCTACCGTGCGATAATTTTTTTGGCCACGCAATAGATTTTCTACTGTATGACATTTTTTATCTTTTTTAAATGCAAGCACGGTAATTTTTCTTCCGTTTGGGAGATGTCTCTTCGGAAAATGTAAGTATGACCATGTATAAAAATATTTACGATAGTGACTATAAGTAGCAAACGTTTCTGGACAATTAATTATGATTTTGACCAACAACTCTTTAATTAGACTCATTCAGATTGATAATACGAAAATAGAAATGAATATATACTGCGGCTGGTGTGGACTGAAAACAAAAGGAAGAAATTATAATTAAATGATCAGAATTTTCGGCTCTATATGGTCGAAATAGTATGAATTTTATATGCATAATCAATATCTTAAATAAATGTTCTAAACAAAAAAACATGGTAGAAAATTTATTGTGCCACAAAATAAGAAAATGACCACACGGTAGAAAATATACTGTTCTGACTATTCGATCAAAAGTTCGTATCCCTTTATTACTTTTGTCACTACTATTTTTATAATTATCAAAAAAAAAGCTGGGATGCCTTTGCCTTCTCTGTTTAAAATCAGCAAAGAAACAAATACCTCGCGTCACATGTCCCTGCTCCATGCTTTGCTCCTTTTACTGACCGTCAAACACCTGCGCATGTGTCATTAACCGACATTTTACATTTTACTGCTATGATTATTAATTGTTAATTGGAGATGTATCCTTGTAAAAGCAATCATGTTTTGCTGGATTAACCATAGTGATCAAGACTGAAACAAGTTGCATGAGTAATGATTCTTTTCCGAATATGAGGTGAAGATAAAAAAAGTTCTTTTAACTTTATCAAAAATTCAAAATGCTATGATTGACGTTTAGAAGTAACCTCGATTTGCATGAGGAAATGCTAAGAGGCATTGAACACTCTGAAAATGATGTTTTAATTCAATGTTTGGATTTATGTAAGTGGGGATGTACAAAAATTTGTGCAAACCTGTTCAACCCACTCAATTCAGCTTGATTTTTAACCGGTTGGAATGTCGACAGGTTGGATATAAGTGTGATATTTAATTAAGCAGTTAGTTCAGATTGAATTTGTTGTCTCTAATAGAGTCTAATTGATGTATCTTTGACATAATTGACAATTTTACTTGATTCACTGAATTTACTCTAAATGAGATAAACAACCAGCAGAATAAAAAGAATAAAAAGAGAGAAAAGATAACAATCCAAGCAAGCAAGAACTGTGATGATTCACAGAGAAACCCAGTGGCGGATCCAGTGTGATATAGGGGGACAAGTGCCTCCCGTCTAAAAAAAGAAAATTTGCAAAAAATCTCTTTATATTTATACGATTTGTCAAATTTTTTTTGTAAAATCAACATGTATATTTAAAAATCTACATCATTTTGTTTCTCCTGAAAAAAGTATAAATTTTGTGTCCCTAACAAAAATCCTGAATCCGTCCCTGACAAAGATGCATATGCACTAGGACTGCAAACGAATCAAACTCGAACGAACTTACCCATGTTCGAGTTTGATTCGAAATCTATTTCAAACTAGTTCGATTCGAAATGATATGCAGTTTCGAACATAAACTAGCGTTCGAAGTTCGATTCGAAAAAAATCGAACTGTTCGGTTTGATTCGAATTAAGTTCGAAACTTACTCTATAACAATAAAAAAACATTATTGCCAATATGCAATTTCTACAATGCTGCTGCCTATATCATATTTTATCAATATCGATATTTAAGAGTTTGAAATAACCAAGAAACATACAAGCAAATTCATACACTGAAACAAAACAGCAAGCAATTCAAGAATCAAAGCACATCTGGAAAAAGCAACTAGCAAGTCATGTTTCTATTGTCAAGCAAATACAAATCATAGATCCACAGTTCCATACGATCTCACAAAAGTCTGAAAATTTAAATGATAATCAGCAAACATCACAAGTTCACACCAAGTTCACAGAAGTCTGAAATTTAAATTACTAAACAAAACAATCTCAAATGTTGAAATATAAACTAATTCAAATAACACAGCCATATGCAGCACAGCAGCAGCAACAATACAGAGTTATCAAACATGATCATTCCATATGCATCAAACCTGAAATCAGATTTATCAATACAGAATTACAGATTGCTATCAATACAGATTCAGTGTGAGCAGATTTCAGAACAAACAATCAGCAGATTTGAAATAACAAAGTAACAGAGTAGGATATTTTTTCAAATGCAACAAACCTGAAAAGTGAAAATTAATCATCAGCCTTAGCTTCATGAACTTGAACTTCAAGATTCTCTTCAGTTTTGGCAGCTTGCTGAAAAATTTAAAATCGAAATAAATTAGTACAAATATTATCCAATTTCAAAACAAACATACAAAATCAATCACTTACTTGTAAGGTGTGCAACGTGGCATTTGAGCTTGCTCTAATCCAATCCCCTCCACAAACCAATAGTTCAACCATATCTTTTGTTAGAGAACTCCGATAGTCATCCAAAACACGACCTCCGGCACTAAAAGCTGATTCTGATGCAACGGTCGATATCGGAATGCAAAGCACATCACGGGCCATCCTACTAAAAATCGGAAACTTTACACAATTCACCTTCCACCAATTCAACACATCAAAAGCCTCTCCTTTTACAACAACAAGCACTTTTTCCTCCAAATACAACTCCAAATCAGATTTTGGAGACTCTTCAGTTTGAGTTTCAATAACAAAACTGAAGTAATCATCCTCGGGTCGGGTGTTCTCATGATTAGTAGCATCTCCAACCGAGTTTGATGAACCCGGCTGATTATTAGAAGCCACATAATCAGTTTTGTACTTCTCAAAAAGCACTTCCACTTTCCTTCTAACCTCTTCAATTTGATTCTCAACCTCGTCACTTGGATACAATTTATTGAAACAAAAACGAATCAAACTGAACTTAAACCTTGGATCCAACATTGCAGCAACAACCATTAGAAAACTAACATCTCCCCAATACTTCTCAAATTTCTGAAACATGACTTGGGTCATTTCTTTGAAAAAACCATCAGAAGACGCATAAGCTTCACATATGGTCTTTTTTACCTTAAACACTTCATTGAAGTATAAATTACAAGTGGGGTATGAAGTTCCAGAAAAGAGGTCGCTAGTATTGGTAAAAACATCAAGTAATTTCATTAACTTTTCAGCTCTTAACCATTCAATTTTAGAAGGCAACCACTCAAAATTAGAATCTCTCATGGCATATCTCTGAAAAGTGCTCTTGTAATAAAGGGCAGATTGGAGCATGCGATGCGTTGAGTTCCATCTAGTTCTAACATCGGAACACAACGATCGCTTGGTAGAAATGCCTAGGCTGATTGCAATTTCCCCAAACTTGAAAAGTCTAGCCGGGGATTTTCTAAGGTATTTCACACCCTCCCTAATTTTGACAATACAACCCTCAATTTTTCCAAGCCCATCTTGCACTATCAAGTTTAATATGTGAGCACAACATCTCACATGGAAAAAAAGTCCACTAAAATGCAACATATCTCTTTCCTCAAAATTGGATTTCAAAATGCTAGCAACCCTATCATTACTGGATGCATTATCCAAAGTTATGGTTCCAACATTCTTTAAGATATTCCATTTCATTAGAGAATCAGTTATGGCATCAGCAATCACCTCACCGGTGTGAGGTGGTGCGAGCTCAGTAAAACTAATGATTCTCTTTTGCAAGTTCCAATCAGAATCTATGTAGTGAGCTGTTAAACACATGTAACCTATGGTCTGATTTGAAGTCCAACAATCTGTTGTAAGAGAGATCATTTTGGCATTTCTGAATTTTTTTTTATCTTCTCTTTTTCAGTTTCAAAAATCTTAATGCAATCATTTTTTATGGTGGCTCTACTCACTCTCTGATACAAAGGATTATTGTACTTCATTAGTATGTTAAACCATTGGTATTCAACGAACATGAAAGGCAACTCATGAGCTATGATCATCTTGGCAATTATCTCTCTGCACTTCATTTGATCATAACCCCCACTGTCTGTAATTAATCCATAATCTACTTGATTGCTGCCTTGAAAGTTAAGTGTACCTTTGGTTTTTCCTTTGGCAATTTGTATGGCATGACATGATCTAATATGCCTCAAAAGAGGAGTAGTACTTCCTGTTATGGTCAACGAATACAATGCTTTGCAATAATTACATCTTGCCTTGTGCTCGCCTCCTTCATCTTTCTTGTTATCTTTGATGTCCACCTTGGTGAAATACTTCCAAGCTTCTGAATTCTTTTTGCGCCCGCCTTTCGACTTTTTTTTTCCACTTTCTTCACCTGTTACAGCCAAGGTAAAACCTGTTAGACTATTACATATTTTTTCATTGGTTATTTTCTAAAGCAGCTGCTAATTTGTTCTAAAATAGATGCTAAACAGATGCATTTACCTTCTTCAATTGTTGCATCCACCATATAGTCAACATCTTTGGCCTCGTCTTTATTGGCTTCATTTTCACTTTCAACATCTATATATATAATATCATCTGCTTGCAATTCATTTTCTGGTACTTCAATAGGATACGAAGGAGTTTCTGACATCTTGTAGGACCTGCATTAATATGAAATCAAAATAAGAATAAGAAATCAGAATCAAAGTAGTGTATCCACTACAATCACTGTAATCGGAACTGAAATCAAAATAAGAATAAGAAATCACTGTAACCGAACTGAAATCAAAATATGAAACACATTGCATCAAATTTTCAGACTGTAATCGAAAGAATTAAATCACTGTAATCGAAAGAATTATATCACTGTAATCGGAAGAATTAAATCACTGTAACCTAACTACCTAAGTATGAAAATGATTCATACTGCAACAGCTGAGCAAATATGAAACATACTTACTATCAGAGTTACCAATGAACTGGTATGCAACCCGAGTTACCTATCAGAAACCTATGTTACTATCAGAGTTACATATGAAACCTAAGTTGCTAAATCCCAAATATGAAATCAAGAAGTATGTGCAGTTTCATCAAAATCTTGAAGCAGAAGGTCTGGTTTGCTCATGACAGGCACTTTTTTCTCCGAAAACCAAGGCTAAGCAAACAGAAAACCCAGGGCTAAGCAAACAGAAAACCAACGGCTGAGCAAACAAAAAACTAAGGAGTACAACTGTACAGGAAACCAAGGAGTACAGAAAACCAACGGTTCAGCAAATAGAAAACCAAGGAGTACAGAAAATGAAAATGAAATTTTTGCTGAACCTAACAAAGAAAACATAAATGCACCTCGTCGGAAGTCTGGTGAAGTCTGGTTAGACGCCTAGGCGAAGAAGGGCACCTCGTCGGGATTCTACCGTGTCAGACTGTCTGCTGTCAGCTAGGCGAAGGCAAAGGGAGGAGGAGCGTCGCGCATCGGCTGTCGAGAGTTGTCTCGTCTCAGTCGTCTCGTCTCAGTCGGCTGTCGAGAGATCGAGAGATCTACAGAAGTACAGATCGAGAGATCGAGAGATCGACAGATCGTCAGATCAGAGATCGAGTGGCTGAAGAAGAAAATAGGGTTTTGGTTTTGGAATCTTAAGGTCGGCTACTCGGCTGAAGAAGAAAATAGAGAAGACGGGGCTGCCAGGGTTTCGCTCACAGTTCACATATATATATATCAATAGAATAGACGGTCCTGATTTTATCAAGATTCGAACTCTATCAGTTCGCGAACTGATTCGAACGAACTGGACTAAGTTCGAGTTTGATTCGAAACGTGTTCGAACTAGTTCGAGTCGATTCGAAACTGATTTCGAAAGAACTAATTTCAAACTTTTTTCGAATCGAATCCGAACGAACTACGAACTTCGAATTTTTCTTGCAGCCCTAATATGCACTTATGTACATATATGACCCGCATATGCACTTATGTACAGTCCTTGTGCACATATCCAAACACATAAGAAAACACACGATACGTTGATGGAGCTCGGACAAATCCAGGTCTTAAAGAGTCACAACTATGAACCACCGAGTTGTGCCGCTTCGCTAAAAATTATTGTTAATATTACAAGTTTGAACTTCTCCTCCTTGCACTAAATAAAAAATACAATAACGCCAAAAGATCAAGATGAAAAAAAAACAACACTCAGAATTAACAATGAACTAGCTAAAGATCAATAAAAATAAGATTTCGTAATATTTCATATTTGAATAGTTGTAGCTTTTCTTCTCAAGGTGGTTAGGATTTTTGAATTGTGCTAGAGAGCTTCTGTTGAAGAAAGAGAGGACCTTATATATTGGCGCAGAAGAGTTAGCCGTTTTCACCTTTTCATTTTGTACATTTCCACTGCGCATAGGAGAGAGAGAACCAAATATTATTTGCGCCGAGGGATTGCACATTCCTTGCCAGCTAGCATGCCTTTTGGGATGTTGAAATTGAAATGTTTTGGCCTACGGGCATTTGTAAACCACAAAAAAATGAAATGTTTTTCAGCTGCTTCAGTTGATATTCCAAGGAGATGTGCACACATATTTGTTTCAAAAGTTGAAATTCCAATTAAAATGGAAAGTATATAAACCAAGGATATATGCGCACAATTAAAGAGCAGCTTCAATTGGAAATTTAGAAATAAAAAAAATATTTAGTAAAACAATATCACTCTTTTGTCAATTTGCAAAATAATGTGCATGAGAGGCAAACCCAATGTGTTGCAATGTGGCACAATATATTTCTTTCCTTTTTGAAAATTGGACAAAATGCTTAAATTAAGTGAAACTCCCCCTTAATACAAGCTTCTCCTCAATTCATGTGCGAAGTATATATATATAAGTCGTTAAATAAATTATTCATCTTAAAATTTTATAAGAAATCAAATTTCTTGATTTTTAGAGCTATCTTTCTATTTTTTAAATATTTTTTAAAAACATCTCAAATTTAATATCACAAAATTGCTCTTTCTGAGATATTTTTAAAAAAAATTTAAAAATAGTAAGAAAGCTCTAAAAATCACGAAATTTTATTTCCTACAAGATTTTGATATGAAAATTTATTGAGCAACTTAAATATCAAATTATTGCTCAAATAAAACATGCATAGCCGCATATAGAGGTGTGATAAGGTCCCCGGGGGCGGACCCGCCCGTGACCCGACCCGTGCCCGACCCGTGCCCGTGGTAGACCCGTGCCCGACCCGTGAAAAATGGACCCACGGGTTTTGGGTGGGACGGGACGCCCTCTTGATCGTTGGACCCGTGCTAGACCCGACCCGCCGAACCCTTGACCCGACCCGTGCCCGACCCTTGGACCCTTGGACCCGACCCTTGAACCCGACCCCCGGACCCGACCCCCGAACCCGACCCCCTGGACCCGTGATTGAAATGATTGATATGATAGAAATGATTTATGTCACTTCTAAATTAAAAAAAAATCGAAAATATTCCCAGAAAATTCAAAAAATTTCAAATTCACCATACCTCTCTATAAATAACACCCTCCACTCTCACTTATTTCACACATCTATCTCTCATTCTCTCTTTCAAATTCTCAATAATCACTACTAGAGGTGTGATAAGGTCCCCGGGGGCGGACCCGCCCATGACCCGACCCGTGCCCGACCCGTGCCCGTGGTAGACCCGTGCCCGACCCGTGAAAAATGGACCCACGGGTTTTGGGTGGGACGGGACGCCCTCTTGACCGTTGGACCCGTGCTAGACCCGACCCGCCGGACCCTTGACCCGACCCGTGCCCGACCCTTGACCCGACCCGTGCCCGACCCGTGCCCGACACGTGCCCGACCCTTGGACCCTTGGACCCGACCCTTGAACCCGACCCCCGGACCCGACCCCCGGACTCGACCCCCTGGACCCGTGATTGAAATGATTGAAATGATAGAAATGATTTATGTCACTTCTAAATTCAAAAAAATTCGAAAATATTCCCAGAAAATTCAAAAAAATTCAAATTTCAAATTTCAAATTCACCATACCTCTCTATAAATAACACCCTCCACTCTCACTTATTTCACACATCTATCTCTCATTCTCTCTTTCAAATTCTCAATAATCACTACTCAATTCTCAATTTACTTTCATAATTTTAATATATAAGTTATAACTTCTAAGTTTATAATAATACTTTTAGATATATTAATTAGGTTTAAATATTTAAATTGTTAATTTATATTTATTCTCTCATCATCCACCATCCGTGCAAAGGTACGTTTAAGATTTTAAGTTACAATTTACATTTAATTCTCGAATTTATATTTTTTTTACGTAACAATTTTGATTCTTATCAAATTTTATTATTTCTAACTCACATTTTAATTCACATACAATTTGTAATTCATATTTTTATTCTTTAATAACTTCTAAGTTACATTTTTTTATTTTCAATTGTAAATTAATTTATTAATTTATAAAAAAAATTCGACATATTTTTGAGTATTATGTGAACAAAATTTGACAATATTATTTGAGTATTATTTGAACAAAATTTGACAATACAATTTTTGTTCTTCTATTTTTAATTCACATTTAATTCACGCTTTTTTAGTATTTCTAACTCACATTTTACAATATTATTTCTTTTTTTTTTCAATTTTAGATATGGCATCTCAAGAACCAAATCCTAGCATTTCGGTTGAAGAAACAATACGAAGGATGAGTGTTGAGCTATTCGGTGAGGATAATCCCCCAACACATTATGCAAACATGAACCCCCAAACACATCCACAATTTTATCAACCACAACCACAATTTTATCCACCTCCACGACATGCAAACCTCCCATTATATCCTCAACACTCTTATTTAGCACAAGATGTTAATGTTCCACCGACTCAAGCCCCTCCACCAACGATTCAAACTCAAGCTGAAATTGTCCCTCCACCATCATTTGTCGACGAAAGTATTCCTCCATCGTCGCATCCATCATCAAATCCATCGCCAGAAATCCAAGAAGTAGAAGTGGATCCGAGGCAAAAAAAGAGAAAAACGACCGCGCCTAAATATGATGCACCATGGTGGCGTTTCTATGAAACAACTCATGATGCTGACAGAACTGTTTTGACTTTGAGGTGCAAGGTAAAAAATTGTAAAGGTTTTTTCTATTACAAAAAGTCTAGCGGTATGAAAATTTTTAAAAAACATGTTGAAAGACATGAAGAAAATGGCGACGAACCACAAGAACAACCTGACCAACGGTTAGTCCAAAGTACTATTAACCCTGACGGTACGAGGACCTTGGCCAAGTATGATGAAAAGCGCATGTTAAGTGAAGTTGCTAGGTATATTGCCCATAAAGAAAAACCAATTAGTATGGGTTGTTGTTCTAGTTTTGCTAGATTAATAATAAAAGGCGCTGGTCAAGTAATGTACAAGCCATTTCACCACGAAAATAGTGGCCGAAGTCAAGAAACAATATTTAGAACGGAAAAATGAATTGTTAGCCATTTTTTGTTATGCCAACTATAATGTATCTATCACATCTGACTGTTGGTCCGCAAGTAAGGGTGGTTTAGGGTATTTTTGTATTACTGCACATTATATTGATGACAATTGGATTTTGCAGAAACGAGTTTTATGTTTCCGTAATCTTGATTTTCCGCACAATGCACACGTTATTTACCAAGCCATAATTAATGTTTTGCATGAATTTAATTTAAAAAGAGATTTAGAAAACAAGATTTTTTCAATTTCTTTTGACAATGCTAGCAACAATATGAAATCTATTGATTATTTTTTAAGTGCATTAAATTTCATAATGAATGGGAAATTATTTCATAAAAAATGTGCATGTCATATTTTAAATCTCACCGTTAAAGCAGATATTAAAACTGAAGGTATTAAAAATTTAATTTTTAAATTCAAAGATGGTCTTCATCACATTTTTTCAAATAATGTTAGAAAACAAAATTTTCATGCATTGTGTTTACGCTTGGGCTTGAGTAATTTGATAGTTCCATGGGATGTCGATACCCTTTGGAACTCCACGTATAGATTGTTCCATCATTGTTTACCACACAAGAACGCAATAAATGAAATGTTGCGGAACTCAACCGAGGGGATACAACTGATGATGAACGAGGGAGAATGGAACCAATTGGAGAAATTGACAAACTTTCTACAAGTTTTTTTCAAAGCAACCGTCAAACTTTCATGCTCGTATACACCATCTGCACACGAGTTACTTCACCATCTATATTGCATCACCAAGGTACGTAATCTATATTTATGTTTGAAACAATCATCCTCTTTCTTTATCCATCTCTTATTCTCTTATATTTTTTTTCTTCCAATTCTCTAAGGTCTATCGTCAGCTTGAAGATATAGAAGGGCTAGACCATAATTTGACTCCAATCGTTGAGGCAATGAGAGAGAAGTTTCTCAAGTATTGGGAAGAAGTACCTCCTATCACTATTATAGCGAACTGTCTGCATCCGGCCTTCAAAAAGAAGTACACAACAAGATTGATTCAGAAGTACAACCAGAATCTGAAGTTACCATATCATACGGTGGAAGCCGAAGTGACTACTTTATTCGACGGGATGTTCGACATTTACAATGCTCGACATGTCTCAAGGATGGCTTCTGCGCCAACTCAACCACAAAGGTATGAATGCAATATATTTAGTAATATTTGAAGACTCAATTTATTTAGTAATTTTTTAACACTCAATAACTTTTTTTAATCACAAATAGAAGGACTAGTTCTTTAGGCTTGCTTAGCGAGCTAAGGGAGGATGAACCTCAAATGCTAAACACTAACGAACTGTTGAGTTACTGTTTGGGAAGTTTTGAAGACGATGACATCGACATCCTAGATTGGTGGAAGCGACATTCTGGCGCATATCCAGTTTTGGCAGCGATGGCTCGCGACGTTTATGCAATGCTCGTGTCAATTGTACCATCCGAGTCATGTTTCAGTTCTGCTGGTAGAATTTTGACCGACAAACGCACCAAATTGGGTACAACACGGTTCGAGCAACTTGTGTGCTTGAAAGATTGGATTGATGCCGAAGAGCGTAATCAACATGATCCTAATTTTCAAGAAGTCGAAACTCAAGAAAGTAGTACTATGCCAAGAAGTCTTGTCGCCGGCGACGATTCTGATGATCCATTGTGCATTGACGACGACGAATTGTGGTATCTGAACAATGAATTCATGCGTGCAATGTAGTAAGTTTTTAATTGTAATTGTAATTATATTTTTCTTTTTTACAACAATTTTTTCCAATGATACTAACAAAAAAAAAGTTAGAACTCCGCCTATGTTGTCTTATTCACATAGCCGGTCCCAAGCCCGGAATAAAGGAGGAGGGTAACTTTTAAAAATGATATAATTATAAAATATATTTTTCAAAATATTACAAATTTTTTCTGAATTTTTGTGCATTTTTTTTTAACATTTTTTCGAATTTATTGAGAATTTAGAGGTTTTTTTGAACATTATATGAATATTTTTTATTTTAAGAAAGATCATAAATAAAAATGATATAATTATAAAATATATATTTTTCAAAATATTACAATTTTTTTTTCTGAATTTTTGTGCATTTTTTTATTTTTTTAACATTTTTTCGAATTTATTGAGAATTTTGAGTTTTTTTGAACATTATATGAATATTTTTTATTTTAAGAAATATCATAAATAAAAATGATATAATTATAAAATATATTTTTTAAAATATTACAAATTTTTTTCTGAATTTTCGTTCATTTTTTTTAATTTTTTTGGGATTTTTCCGGATTTTTTAGAGACATTTACCATTTACAAACTTTAAAATTAAAAAAAAATTTGAAAATCCCTCCGGGTCGGACCCGCTCCCCACAAACCCGCGACCCGTGCCCGACCCGACCCTTGCCCCGACCCGACTTTACCCGTGCCCGTGAGATCCGTGGGGGTCTATCACGGGTCGGGTTGCCCTTTCGGACTTTGGACCCGTGCAAACCCGACCCGTGAGACCCTTGAGACCCGGGGACCTGTGACCCGTCGGACCCTTGAACCCGTCCGGGTCGACCCGTGCCCGACCCGACCCGACCCTTCGTCACAACTCTAGCCGTATAGCACGGAAGGAGGTGTACTATGCATATTACCATAGCCTTACTCTCTCTATATATATATGCTATGGTGCACTACGAAGCCATGATAAGTTTTGGCATCACGCTCAAATTTTAATTTTTAAAATTAAAATGGTCGATCCAAACTGTTCAATGTGATCTCTATATTGGAATCTTACTATAAACCAATTTTTTTTTTTATTTTTTAGAATTTTTTTACTATTTTTTAGAAGGGTGCAAAATCAACAATATTGGATGGTCCAGAAATCATTATATCAACAAATTTCATACCACTCTAAAAAATAGTAAAAAAAATTCTAAAAAATGAAAAAATGGTCTCTAGTGAGATTTCAATATGAAGATCACATTGGACAGTTTGGATCAATTATTTCAAATTTTCTTATTTGAAATTTGAGCGTGATGCCAAACCTAATCTTGACTTCGTAGTGCACCATAGCATCTCTCTCTCTCTATATATATATATATATATATATATATATAAATATATATTAAGATATAAAGCTAGGAAAAGCACCACTAATTAGAGATTGATGCATTTTATGGAGCAATTCATATTTGAAAGTCTAACGTGTCTAGTTTGAACTTAAGTTCACAATGTTGTTGAGTGTCTAATGATTTGATAGAGATGTCGGCAATTTGATGTTTGGTATCAACATGTACTATTTCAATTTCACATTTTTCTACATGATCTCTAATAAAGTGTGTCGTATCTCTATGTGTTTGGTTATTTAGTGTAGGACCTGATTTTTTTAAATCATAATAGCACTAGTGTTGCCACACATTTATTGATACTTTGCGAAAGTGTAAGTTATGATCTTTTGATGTTAGGATCATCCATAATTACTGGATGAACCAACTACCGACTGCAACATACTCAACTTTCGCTACTGAAAGGGCAACATAGATTACTTACAGCTTGACCAAGAAACAAGCGACTCGTCAAGAAATTGACATGTCATGCTTGTACTTTTTTTCTATACATACGATCTCTAGTAAAGTCGACATCGGTATATCCTATCAAATCAAAGTTTGGTTGCCTACCATATCATAACCCTAAATTTTGAGTTTCGTTAATGTATTCAAGATTCGTTTAGTAGCTTTATAGCAGGACTCTTTGGGATTTGCTTGAAACCTAACACATATGCATACCACAAGTATTATATCGGGCCTACTAGCAGTTAAATAATGTAGACTACCAATCGTACCTCGGTATTGAGTGATGTCAACCTGCTTTCCACTTTCATCCGAGTCAAGATTAATGTTGGATGTCATTGGTGTTTTGCTTGTCTTGCAATCCTCAACATTGAACTTCTTGATCAATTCTTTGACATATTTTGTTTGACTTATAAATATGCCATCAGGTTGTCTTTGTTAGAATTGAGACGTCAATTCTGATAAATAAAGTTTGGACTACGTGTTATATGATTACTACATGTCACATATTGTCGTCTAATATTATGAGGAGTAATATATGAATATGCCAGATAATGTGATTAACTGATATACAATGACAGTATACATATTTTACTAAGATTTTGGGCACAAATGCATATAGAATTTAAGTAAATTAATTATGTTAATGGATCAATTATGATTAATTAAACTATATATTGGTGTTAATGTAAAGTCAACAATATTGTTGGGCTAAACCCAACTCAAGTTGGATGAAAGCACAAGCAAAACAACACAAACACAAGTCTATTACGGCCGCAATGAATATAGAAAGATTTGGCAATAATCTTCTGATTTTTCAGAAGATTGATTGCGGTCGCAATAGCCTTCACTGCGGCCGCAAGAGACTTGGCAGAATTCCTTCCAAGTCTGGAAGCCAAGTCTATTGCGACCGCAATGAGATCCATTGCGACCGCAAGAGACCTATTCCAAGGCATATTTTGACTGTCTAGATTTGCCGGTATCTTACTGATTGGATATCTTAGATTTTATACCAAATTTGTGGAATTATTTACAGAAGTTTGGAGAGAATATAATTTCATATATTCTATGAATATTTGATAATTAATTATGTATCTCTCCAAGATACGTTAACGCCTCTATAAATAGTGCTGGGTCTCCATCCACTTTCGATTATCGACAAGGGCACATGTGTTGTGCATAGCCTCTCTAATCTTACTCCATTAAATAATATTACTTCTTAGTTCATTCGTGACTTTGGAGATCAGATGGGAACCAGGATTTGCTTGGATAGGCTAGCTAACGCACCATTTCGAGCTTCCACACTTCCATCACCAAGGACTCCGTTGAAAGAACAAGTGTACAAGAGAGACCGTAGGGGTGGAAGGTCCGTATTGCTTCCGCTCTCTTTATATTTCAAACATATAGCACGAAGTTTATTTGAATTGTTTTAATTGCAATATTTAGTCATAATTTAGGGACTTGGTTAATGGCTCTTACCCTAAATTGACTTGCACCAAATTAGAACCAATAAGTGGTATTAGAGCCATCTCCGTTGCTTTTGTTTGAAAATTTGTAATTTACTGGAAATTATAATTAAATGACAAAATTATAATTATGATCAGAAAATTTTGCTATACATGAACAAAGTAATTATTTTTTTATGCATGATCAAGATTGTAACTAAATGTTCAAAACAAAAAAAAATCAATAAACGAACAATAGCTTTTCTACCGTTCTAATCATTCAGTCGAAAAACACTAACCCCTTAACTACTTTTATCACAGTAAGACAGTAACATTCATAATTACCAAAAAAACCATCCTTCATCGTCAAGAAATTTATTAACGATAGGGCAGTAAGGTTAAATAAGTATTTTAAACGGTAATCTCAGAAAAGTTATGTATCTTCGATAGACAACTAACAAAGGTTTTGTTTTTTTTTCCCTCTTTATTCCTTTGAGCTTTCGTTGATTTGGTGAGCCACTCCCACCTCTTGCACCTTTTTCATATCCCCACCGTCTTCCCTCCCAACTCTGTCCCTCTCAGATCATGCATTGCTCCTTTTCATACCACAAACATGAAAACCTCAAGAGAGAGTTGCCTTTGTTCTCCATCTTACATCTCTCTATCCCTTCTCCTATTTCTGCTTCCTTCTCCTCTACTTGCTATCAACCCAGATATACCTTTGCTTCTCTCTTTCAAGTACTCCATTCTCTCTGATCCATTGTCCGTTCTCTCTGATTGGGGCTATTTCGACACATCGCCGTGCTCATGGAATGGCGTAGTTTGCATGGGTTTCCCTCTCATCAGTACTGCCCGAACAAATATCACCACTAATACAAGTAGTATCAGTGACACTACTGGCAGTTCCAATTCTTCTAGCAGTTGGGTCCCGACATTTTCGAGAGTCATCGGTTTGGTATTGCCGAACTCTCGACTTCTCGGCCCCATTGCGCCTGAACTAGGGCTGATAAAGCATCTTCATCACCTCGATCTATCAGGAAATCTGTTCAATGGAACCCTTCCCAAAACACTTTTCAATGCCACCGAGTTGCGGGTGCTCTCTCTCTCCAACAATGAGATATCCGGTGAGGTACCACAGTCAGTTGGACATCTGACAAACTTGCAAGTGCTCAACCTTGCAGGAAATGCACTTACCGGGCTTTTGCCAACCAATATCACACTCTTACCAAATCTTACCACACTCTCTCTATCAAATAACTACCTCCATGGTGATCTACCGGCCAGTGGGTTCGGCAGCCTTGAAACACTTGATCTCAGCTCAAATATTCTAAATGGTACTCTACCAGCTAACTTTGGTGGTGAAAATCTCAAATATTTGAATCTGTCAGACAACCACCTTACTGGTAAAATACCTCCAGAACTCGGAACAACAATTCCGCAAAATGCCACAGTTGATCTTTCTTTCAACAACTTCACTGGGTCTATCCCACAAACAGGCACATTTATTGCACAAAAGCCTACAGCATTTGTGGGAAATCCCGATTTATGTGGGCCGCCACTTACAAACCTCTGCACAATCCCTTCAACACTTTCAAACCCGCCAAATTCCACTGACTCAACAGATTCTAAATCTCCTCCTGCAATTGCGGCTATGCCGAACAACACAAGTGGAGATTCAGCTATCAATGGTGGTCAGGCAGGCAAACAAGGCAACAATAGGATGGTCACCATATTAGCCATAGCTGCTGGAGATTTAGCAGGCATTGCTGTGTTATCTATAGTGATCATGTATGTTTATTATGTTAGAAAGAATAAGCAACAAGAACGTGAACAAAGAGAATCAACTGCTGTAAAAAAAATAGATACAAATGTAAATGGAGAAGTATCAGATAAGCAAGGGCTGAGTGGCAGTGGTCTTGCTTGTTGTTTGAGAAAGAAAAGTAGAGATGGAGATGGAGATGAAACAGATGAAACATCAGAGAGTTCAGAAGCAGGGACACCAAAAGATAATAGTGCTTTGCAACATATGAAAAAATTCAAGTCCAAAGAGGAGAAAAATAATCCACAACCGGTACTGGTAACCATAGATGGCACACCTGAACTAGAATTGGAAAGTTTGTTGAAGGCTTCAGCATATATTATGGGTGCTGTTGGACATAATATTGTGTACAAAGCGGTGTTGGCAGATGGTACTGCATTGGCAGTGAGAAGAATCGGGGACAATGGAAAGAACAATGGGGGTGATAAGTTGAAGGATTTTGAGATGCAGGTGCGAGCAATTGCAAGAATTCGGCATCCGAATGTGCTACGAATTAGGGGGTTCTATTGGGGGCCTGAAGAGAAGCTACTGATACACGATTATGCTCTGAATGGAAGTCTTGCGAATATCTCCTCTCGAAGTAAGAAATTATATTTCTATTGATTATTACATGATTTAAGGGTTATTAAATCTTTACAGGTGACATACAAAGAAATCAGTTCTTGATTTCAAAGTCAGAAAAAATTAGTAATTAGTGTATCAGATTGGCTACTTCTTGCTAGCATATATCCAACTAGTCCAATTAACGACTGTATATTGCACATTTTGCGTTCAATTGTTATATGTGGTACTTGTGTTAAGAAAGAACAAATAAACAGGTGAAATATGAGTGCAAGATGTTAGAGAACTTCATGAAAAATCAAACTCAAATTTACTAGGCGTCCGAAGTTCATAAAATATATGTGCTATTAATACTTTTGGGAACCTAACTTTTCAGAATTTTTCAGCATACATACAAAATATTAGCCTTAATTTTGCTTATTTCAATTATTTTGTGACAGGGAGACAAGGATCCTCGCCATTACATATGAATTGGAACACAAGGATGCGGATTGCAAAAGGAATAGCAAGAGGCCTCTCATATATCCATGAAAAGAAGCAAGTGCATGGTAACATAAAACCAAATAACATACTACTAGGCTTTGAATTTGAGCCTCTAATTGGAGATTTTGGGATCGAACGATTGATCAAGCCTGACCCAGAAAACCGGCAATTCGGGAGCAAACGATCAGCTTTAAGCCTTCCAGAGCTCTCCCCTTCACTGCCAATGAGTCCATTTGCCGGGCCATCGTCTTTATTGGGGACCATTGCTCCTTATCAGGCACCAGAAACGTTAAAGAACCTAAAACCTAGCTATAAATCTGATGTGTACTCTTTTGGAGTCGTTCTGCTCGAGTTGATATCAGGTCGGTTATTTTCAGATGTTGAACTGTGCCAGTTGAACTCTGTCTCAGAGGAAGCGGATCAGGTTTTGAGGATGGTTGATGCAGGGTTAAGAGGTGAAGTTAGAGGCAAAGAGGAGGCAGTCCTGAGCTTCTTCAAGTTAGGTTTTTCTTGTTGTGCCATGTTGCCTCAAAAGAGGCCATCAATGAAAGATGCCATGCAAGCGCTTGATAGAATACCATATGATTCTTAACCAAGTTTCTATTTTTTGTTTCTATAAAAAGGGTTTGTTTTCTTTCTTATTATTCGTGAAATGTAAAACATATTTTATCTTAATTACAAACTTAATTTACGCTTTGCAAGGAAATGGGTAGGTAGATCATTTTGGTGAATTAAAGCAAGGATTATAATCTCAGCCAATTTTGGTTTCTGTATTTTATGCGCACGCCAAAAACAAAAGGGAAAAAGAAAACAGAAATAAAATGTTGAGTGCCCAGCAGCTTAGTGCTTCGTGCTTCTCTTGGATTTCTTAGATTGAAGTTCATACTTAACCTTAAAACCGAAATCGATTACAAATTCATAATTCATCATAATAAATAAACGCGAACGGTCTCTCTCTCACCCATCCATGACTTAACCAGGATACCAATAAGCGTTCATGTTTTAATGAAACTTTTTCATGCGATTGTATTTCATGGCTGTAGATACCAGCAAACCTTAAAAAACTGTGCTTGTGTCTTTAAGAATCTACTGATAAATACTAATAAAATGTAGTCTGCGTCAGACTGTCTGACATAATAATATGAGAGACAATGAGTTTGGTACCACAGAGATCCAGGCAACAGCGGAAGATTAGTTAATTTAATGTTTTATTCTAAGGTAATACAGCTTTGTGACTGGACTGCATGCTCCTTTTGACTGATCTGTCTCATTGCTTGTCTTGTTCACATAAATAGTTAAAAAACTTGCAATTCCCACTATGATAAGCATATGTAATTTGGCATTGATATGTTTTGCTCAGCACTGCCTGTGAACAAATAATACCATCTTCTCACTTTCTCAGAAGTAGGAATTAGTGTTTTAATAGCTTGGTGTTTTAATGTAATTTAATTTGACCCACTACCAAACTTTTAAAAAACCGGAATTTAAACTCCATTTATATCATGAAAATATTTTTTCTACCATCTAAAGTTAAGTTTTTGGAAAGAAAAACGAATTTAATGGGTTTTTATTGTTTTAACGCTGATAAAATGATAAAATTTATCTTATTTAAGTAAATTTTATTGGCGATTTATGCATTATGAGTAGAGATCTGATCATAAACATGTTTGAAATTTCATTATTGAAAGATAAAATTGTATATGCTCCATAAGATTTGTTTGACTCTTCAAAACTTGTTGTTTGTTTTAATCTTTTAATTTTAAAAGTGTAATATTTTTAACTACTTAATTTGTTTTCTTAATTGTTATTATTCAAAAAAATTACCATTTCCTTTGTTAGTAATTAAGTAAAAAATGTATTTATTGGTATTTGTAAATGTAGAAAAATAGACCTAATTTTTGTGTGTTAAGAATAACGGACATTTCACTCAGAAGAGGTAAATGTTTTTTTTTTTAAATCTTGGCCACTACTAATCCTACTTAAGAAAAATAAGAAAAAAATCACGAAATTTATCATTCTTTTATTAATTATTAAGATTACCTCGACTGACTTGTTGGGGTGCATACAACACCAATCGTATAATCATTTTCCTACAACCAGATATTAGGTTTCTAGGCAAATCATTTTTGACAATTGAACTATATTAACAGAATATCAAGCAATAAATAAATACAAGTATAGATCATTGCTAGATCCAGATCTATATGTTTTGATTCTTCACGTGTGGCTATGCGATTAGACAAAAATAATTAAACAACTAGTAGTTTAATAATTAACTCTAAAAAAGACGAGAGAAAATCAGTCAAAAGCCCAATCCGTAGGGCCCGTGGGCCATCCCATAGAAAAAAGGTAAGAAGAAACCAAAAACTAAATACAAATTCGTTGCCTCATGGATTGTTGAATTATAATTGGAGCAAGTTCTTCCTTTTTTATTGGGACTGTGGTTAGGAGCCATTTAAACCATTCAACCATTCATTTAAGCCACTCAATCATTCATTTAAAAACCATTCAATTTAACATCATATATGGTGTCTAGGAGCAAGTTCCTTGGAAATTGAACGGTTGAATTTCATTCAGGTTGGGATTTCGAGTGCAACAAACTAATCAAATTCAAGGTGAGTACTATAGCTGGTTTGCCCAAAAAGTTTATTATTAGACGATAATGTTTGTTATCTGTTAATTTTTCAGTGAAGAAGTGATATTATGAAAATATATGGTGTCAATTTGTTCAGTCCCAATAAAAAGAAAGATGGAACCACGAGTTCATGACCTAAGAGGTAGAAAACCCCAAGGAAGAATCACGAAAAAAGTTGGCTGAGCCAAGCAAATTTCACTAACCAAACCATTAACCATATTGGCTGACCGCATTTGATTTGACCTTGTTCCATCACGAGTGATTACATGGTAACAACTAACAACTCCACTCTAATGACCTAAAATGGTGGTGGTTGTATACTTATATTAAAGAACTAAACAAACAAAAGAAAAAGAAATAAAGAAAATAAAATGGAACAACATATAAGAGTCTCTTAGATTTTGAAATCTTCCAACATGACTAGTAACCTTCAAATATATTAAAAATACATAAACTACAAAATCTACCACAATAATACAAGTCTAATCTAATGTATAAATAGCATTTTAAATCATAACAACAGATCTCTCTCACCACACACCACGAACTTTCTTCAGTCCTCCATCAAAGTGCACTCGAAGTGCAGTGGCATGCCCACACATTATGATGTGCTTTCAAAACCAAATATACGGAACACACCTGCAAATCCATTCCAAGATCGGAATCATAGTTCTTAAAAAAAATAATAAAAAAAACAATTGGACAAAAGCAATTGAGTGAGCACAATAGAGATCAAATATCATCTTTACAATGGTGTATCAGTACATGATTCGGGCCACAATGTAAATAATAATTCAACTACCCAATGAGAACCTAAAATGAATGCATTGGATCTTGAAAACAAACTTGATTGCTTATAAGATTCTATGCAGATGGATCTGCAAGCTTATTGGGCTCAGGTTTAGATCGAATAAGAGTCAAATCCAAGTCAAATCCACAATACGAATATGAAATCTGAGTCAATAAGTAGATTTAATATGCATGATGCAAAATAGTCTAACTGGATCCTAATCTTTGGAACTTCTAATAATTTCAAGTAATGAAACTGCAGAATAATAAAAAATGCATTGATTCTCATTTTGTCGTCTATGATACAAAATTTCTGGTGTTTTCAATGCTTTATGCATTTTTCTACTTCTTGAAACAAGATCCAATATAGGATTCAATGGTGTTTTCAGTGCTGTGTGCATTTTTCTACTTCTTGAAACAAGATCCAATATAGGATCCAATGGTGTTTTCAATGATATAAGATCCAATGGTGGTTTCAATGGATATTGACTTGCACTAGGTTTCAGGGTTCAACAGTTGGATCATCTGTTGCCAACAAGCAAACAAACAGAACAGAAAATACATAATTACCCTGTTGCCAACAGCCATGTGAGTGTCATCATGTTTGTATGCTATATTGATGTTTTCTCCACTGAGTTCAACACTTTGTGCGCATTTACCACCTGATTGAAGGAAAACAAAATAAAAGAAAGGAAACAAATGTACAGCTATGAGCACACCAAAAGCAATCCAGTTTTCAGGGAAAGAAATTGACAACCTGAACAAGGTTTAAACTGGCTTAAACTACTGGCAAAATTCACAAGGACAGAATTCATGCATCATTTATGACGACTTGGTTGCCTCCTGTAGTTTGAACCAAAAAGCCAACTTTTTGGGGACTAGCCCAACACCTCAGCTACCAGTTATTAATAAGTTTTTTATAGTATATGTTGAAAACTACAAGCAAATAAGTGTAATTACTGCGTGTGTCCCAAAGACGAACAGTCTTATCTCCAGAACAAGTGGCAACAATATCGGGCTGCTTTGGATCCCAGCATAGCTGATCCACACAATCTGTATGCCCTTTTAATTCTATATCCTTCACTTTTCCCTGTCAATGACATTTTAAAATTTTAGCACTCACGGCATAAGATTCCTAATAGTCAAATTAAATACAAGATAGCCAGAACAAGCCTCAACAAATCAATCATATAATACGCAACCAAAAGTAATATCAATATCAATGAATCATATTCATTAAGAAGATTGAAAACATTGATAAAATAAACAATAAATACATGGCTGTGTGGATCGATATTCCAAACCCTGGCAGTGTGATCAATAGAGCCTGAAGCCAACTTGGTACCTATGCAATTCCAGGCAACTGAATGCACCTAAGACAAAAACATACCCAGAAAACGGGTCGATGTTAGTCAGGAATTCATTTACAAGGAAAGAAATGCTTCATTTCATGGGGGTGTTATTAGGTGTTTCAAATAAACCGACTCGGTAAAGCTCTTTTTTCTAACAGAGTTATAGACAAGTTATGTAGATGTCTAGAAATTTTAGCAAATGTAATGCAATAATACCCAGTCAGTGATATAGAGTTATAGACTATTTTCTAACGTTTTTCAGAGGTAAACCCTACTTTTTGCCTCAATTACATAGAGAACTCATATAATCTAAAAAAAATGAAAAAAATAAAAAGACTTAAGCTAGGAGCACTAAAAGCTCGATTGAGATTCTCCGAATTATTGCTGCAACCTAGCATCAAATTACGGCACTGTAATTGTTTGACAAAAGCAAAAGACGGACTTGATGGGAGAATGGAAATAATTAGGTACCTTTCTCTTGTGACCAAAGTACTCCCTGGAGCACAAATTTTTGAATTCCACGGGCTTCTCTTCCATGAGGGCTCGGCGCTTCTACCTGGTTCTAACAGTTGCAAAAGAACACTTAATTTTAGCATCGAACCAAGTAGAAAAGGGACGTGCTATAAGAAGAAGAAAGGGAGAGAAAGAGAGGTGCACCTAGACGCGTTGTCGATGACTCGGAAGGGGAATGGCGCAGTAGGAAGCGGAACGCCGTTTCCCAGCGCTCTCTCTCGGGGAAAACCGGAAAAGGCGGTGTCTGTCCGCGCAGTTTTTCTTGCTCAATAATCCGATCAACGCACGCTCGAATAGAATTCAGGATCCTCTGTTGATTTTTAATCCGACGGTCCGAATTAACCGCAAAATGAGCAAAGAAAAATTGCGCGCCGAGGATTTCGTTCCGTCTCTATTTTGTTTCTAGTTAAACCCCTCTCAGATTTTCGCCACTTCTCGATTGGTAATTTTTTTTTATAGTGATGGCTATATTTAATTCTGTGTATACTTTTAATGTATCTAAATAATACATTTAGACATATGCGTTTAGAAATTTATGACATTCGAGTAGACAAAGCAAAAAAAGTTTTGAAGTAATTTGAAATCAGCGTTCGCGTCTGAACATGCGTTCAGACGTCACGTTCAACGTTCAAACGCAGCATTCAAACGTGAACACTGATCGGAAATTCTGCACCAATTGCGTTTGAACGCTGATCGGGAATTCTGCATCATACTTAATTATTTTTGTCATTTGATTTTGCATTATGAACGCATGCGTTTAATCTGAACATGACGCAGAAAAATAGAATCATCGCTTTAAAAATTTTGAAACTAAAATTGTGAATGTAATTATTATTTTTCAGGATTAAAAAAATCTCGATTGGTGCCGATACGGTATGAAATCGAGTCCTTGTTCCATGTTCGAAGATTCTCGAAATTGCGCTTCTCTCTCGATCCGGACAACGGTGGTCCTTCTCTTCTTTCTCCTCTTGTTTCCGCTTCTCCACTTCTCGGTGTGGCAGTGAGGTCTTCCAAGAGAACAAGTCACAGTCGCCGGTTTTCTTATTCCCTTACGCGACAACTCCTTATAGAATCCGATGGAGAGGCTCTACAACGATATCTCTTCTTCCTTATTCTTTTATCTATATCTTTAGAGTAATTTTATGTTTTTCTGTTATGTTTTCAGATAGAGAGAGGATGACTTGTCACTTGGGTATCATGTGCCCTTTAGAAAAAGTGCATGGCAACTATGCAATTCAGTCCATCAATAAATTGTTAATTACCAACTATTGATGAACCTAGGCGGCCTAGGTTATGACTAATTTTCGATTTAATTGAGCTTATGAGGTTCTAATTGCAACTTTGACTAATTCAATTTCAAATGGCAATTGCTAATTTGACACCCAACTCAATTAAAACACTTCTCAAATGCAAATAACCAACAATCAATTAGAGAAGTGTGTAATATCAATGTGCCTTAACCAAATTTTAATTGCAGAAGTGTAATACCAATTAATCAATATGTCTTAAATAATCGTAATTAACAATTTAATCAATTTCCCAAATGGCCAACTCAAGTGACAATTCACTTATCCCTAATTAGACAATTCAATACAATTCTAAGGACCACTTTGCAATTTTACCAAATCTACTACAAATTATGCACTAACAATTTCTAAACACGAAATAGAGAGCTTAAGTAAAAAGAAGGAGTTTAGAAATTTCAACAAAGATTCGGCACAAGTGACACCAAAAGTTTTAACGGAGTTCGGATATTAACGATCCTACTCTCAGGGACTCCCAACCCCCCGACTTGGTAATAGGGTTGAGCCGATTTACTATCACACGAAAGTCTTGTACAAGCTTGAACCTTGCCGTCTTACACACAAAGGTTGAGACACAAGGCCAAAATAATAGTAACCGAATAGATGATTTAATGATGAGAATAGAACTCTCAAGCTCTCATAATAGTTTTGATTCAATTAATCAAGAGAATTGAGCTTAGCAAGAGATTTAGCAAGATTTTTTATTTCTCAACAATGGTGGCAGCTCTTTTTGGTTTATTTTGAGGGTTTAGAATAGTTGACAAAGAAAGGGGAGAGAGCCCCCTTTTATAATGGCTCATATCTGGATTTTATAGCTTTTTCCGCAGCTCACCGTTACGTAACTGTGAGTCACCGTTACGTAATTGTGACTTAAAATGTGACTGTTAGGTTTGTCTCTTTTGAATTTCAGCCCACCGTTACGTAACTTTACATTGATATTGTGCATCGTTACACAACTGTGGTCACCGTTATGTAACTGTACTCATAGTCGTTGGAATTTTCAAATTGGAGATACGATGTGGAGCATTAGAGGTTTGGTGCTCCATGGAGCACCCTAGCCTTTCTATATATATATATGTATGCAAAATGAGCTTTTAAAAATTTTAAGCGCATACTTTAAATTTAGACATGTAGCATAGTCATCAATATTCTAATGAATATGATATGATAAGTTATATTTGAAGTAATGTGCAATATGAGATACACATTAACACAATAAATCATCATAATGCGAAGAGCAATTTCAAGGTACATTTCATATATCTTTAGCAATTAAGTATAAGTGTGACATACGTTTACCCAACGATTTATTTATCTCAACAATGCATGATTTTTGGAAATAATGTAGTAACCTCGAGTTCTTTGATGAATAATAAAAACATATTTAATCAATAATATTTAACACCTTAAGAAGCAAGACTTTAGCAATTTAAAACATATAGCATATCAGGAACATAAACTTAACAAGTCTCACACATAAATCATAGATCACCTCAAGTCATACAAACAAAATATAGTCTAAATATAAAACATAATCATAAAGGTCCTAATGAGTCAAACACAACAAAAACACGATAAACACTAAATATAAAGTATGCATAGCAATCATAGCACATAACTAAGAGTCAAAAGATGGAATCATAAGATATGAAGAATAATAAACTACTCGTGACCCTCCTTATCCATGTCATCCGTCTCAATCTCTCTAGTCGCAATGAGTGCCCCTTCTTCATTTCTTGGTGCGGTTGAAGTGCTTGCACCCATTTGACTTGCCATGTATTGATCAAATTTTTCTTCAAGTTGATCTTGCCTCATCTCAAGTCGCCTAAACCCGCTAGTAACATCGGCACTCAATGCGTCTATCTTACCCAATACAAGAGCCATGAATTCTTGGTTTGACATTGCTTGAGCGTGAGCATCTTGATGAGGCTCTTGGTTTTGTGGTGCGGGATTGGGGTCGGTATATTGATTAATAACCGCATTTGGATGTTTTATCCATTCATTGATGGAACGGTTATCCGGAGTATATTCATTTGTATCACGTCCCACTTTGCGCCACGAGATTGAGGTAAGCGAATTCCACAAGTTGCTTGGAGGTTTCATTTTTGATGCGTCTCGGAAGAGTGCACCCAACTCTTTTGATGATCATTTGAATTGCATGTGCATAGGGTAATAAGGCTTGGGTGTCTTGTAGAAATGTATATGTCATATGGTGGAGAATGATAAATGGGACATTAAATCGAACATTTCCAAGACAAAGGAGATTTTTGAAGTAGTATATGGCACCAAAATCCATGTTGGTTTTGAGTTTGGATTTTGGAGTTAGGATGTTGTTGATGAAGGCAAATGTCAATCGGTGAAGAGAGGGTAGGCTCGAGGCAAATAGACCACTTGAGTGCTCAATGTCTTTAAACCACTCCCTATATTCAATGAAGGTTCGGGTATTTGCATTGGTCCAAGCTCGGGTTATGTGTGTGTTTTCAAGTTCGGGACCATAAGGAAACCCAAAAAGGTCGGCAAGGTCGGGTTCATTTAGGTATATCTCTCTACCACATACCCAAGTGACTATACCATATGTTGCATTTGATGGTGGTGATGGTCGGGCTACGAAAAGGTTGGCATAGAAAGCACGAACCAATGTTTCATGATAGGGCTCATCACACTAAATCAAGGACCTCATACTCTAATGGTCAATATACCGATTGATTTTGGTGTCTTCCCAATCAGGGATTGTCCCTAATTTTATGTAATAGTAGCATTTGGACAAAGGTCGGGATTCACTATCCTTGTACCGTTCAAACGCAGTATCATTTTTGAATAGATACCGGTTACCTCTTTCTAAATTTAGGTTTGGTTTAATTACCTCGGTTGTGTTTGATTGAGGTGGCGTCGTTCCTGATCCGGAGGCCTCACCGCGAATACGCTTGTAGGTGGCGATTTTGGTGCGTCCCATGATTGATTTCGCAAGAGAGGAGAGTGAGAATAGTGGTTCTATTTGGGATTAATTTCGAATTTGAGTGGATTTGGGTGAAGAAATTTGAATTCTATGTTTGGTGATTAGATTAGGGTTTTGGAATGTGAGTTGATAGAGAGAGGACAGAGTTGAGAGAGAGATTCGTTTTGAGAGAGAGAGAGAGGAGGAGGAGATGAGAAACGGCATCGAAGTGAGAGAAAGTTGAGTGAGAGAGATGAGGGAAGTGAGTTTTGAGAGAAGGGTTTGTGAGGGAGAGAAGAGGGCAAGGAAAGAAAAGTAATGTCGAATAGAGAGATGGGAAGAGAACGGGTCGAAAGAGGAAAGAAAAATCGCACAGTGTGCTCACCGTTACAGACGGTTACACACAATCTGTAACGATTCGGAGAAAAATTTGGACTTCGAACCTCACCGTCACACGAGAATTTTCACCGTTGCCACACCGGAGAAACAGAGGCTTTGAGCATTTTTACAGTTACATACTCTCACTGACCATTACAGACAGTCTGTACAAATTTTGCGAAAGTTAATTTTAAGAGCCCACCGTTACAGACGGTATCTTACCGTTCTGTAACAGTTCGAGTGATTTTGGAGGCACCATTTCACCCTCTTTTCATCGTTTGGGTGATGGTGAACCAAAGGAGCATCAATTTTTCACCGTTACAGGCCACCCATGACTGTTGCATAACGGTGTGTTTAGATGTTGAGAGATTTTAGCAAAACTTCCACCGTTACACATGATTTTCCTACCGTTCTGGTCCATTTTTCACCGTTATATGTTACTTTTCACCGTTATATGACAGATTAAAAGGAAATAGGCACCGTTATGGATTAATTTCGACTATTTTGTAGCGGTACAAGAGATAACTGCAAATTTTGGTCAATTTCAATGAATTTCTAAGGGAGAAATGGTTGCTATACTTACTCCAACTCATTTTGAACTTGATTCGGTAAACTCAATTATTAAAAACAATTTAGGCATTTAACTTGCATCATGTTTAGGCATTTAACTTGCGTCAAATATCTATTTTATGATGATTGAGGTAATAAAATATAATCTAGATACAAGAATAACTAAACTAATAATTTCAAAGTTTTAAATTAATTTCAACTCCCTCTAAATGTGTGATACAAACATTTTAACTCATGCATGATATCAAGTGCACTTGTTTTAAATAACGCAAAGATTTTATTTTTGCAAGTCTCCCCCTAAATATATGGCATGTATGCATTGGGGGTATAGCTTTTTATTAAGGTTACTAAGTTTTAATTTTAGGAACCCAAACAACATTTGAGTTGTTGTTTGGTTTTCTAAGGTTACATTCTAAAGAAATGTGCCCCACTTTACAACAATAATTACAAAATGCGCGTGTGGGATTGTTTTCATGTTTCTTGGCAAAACGAGTTTGGAAATCTATTCTTAAATCTTTAATTTGACTCTTTGGTTGATAAGTGTAATTAAAATTTTGTTTGTGCATACTTGAACTACTTGATGGTTGATTAACAACTCTAGATTTCTCATTGTATGGAGTATTAGATTTTGCAAGATCATTACTTTTTGGTTCATACCTCCAAACCGTTGATTCCCTATGGTAAACGTTGTTGGACCAAGACGGATTGAAGTATTTAGAGATGGGTTTGGGTTTTGCATATTCCTTATTGTCAAAACGGTATCTAAAGGCATAATTGGATACATTTTTCCCATTTTGAGATTTTGTGTTCTTGCCTCTTTGAGTTGGTATTTGTTTACCATTCTTTTTCACGCTTTGAGAGTTATTGGAGGTTGATGGACTCAAATTCTTTTTATACCCCAAACCCGATTTATCGTGCGGCTTTTGGCCCTCATATAATTTACTCAAGTCAAACTTGACATTGCTCTTGGAACTTTTGTTGGATTTTAGGGTTTCATTCTTGTTTTTCAACACGTTTATTTGTTTAATATGTTGTTCACTCTTAACTTCAAACTCTTCCACTACATACTCAAGTTTTTCGATTTTAGACTCGTAGTCTTTTGTTTGGGACTCAAATTCAATAATTTTGTCATTTAACCCTCTAATTGTGTCATCCCTTTGTATCAAGGCTTCGTTGGTTTTCCTATGTGCTTTGTTTAGGGTATGAATTTCACGCATTAACAATTGTTCATGTGTCATTTTGCATAAGACTTCACTTTCATCATCCGATTCATAATCGGATGAGATTCCTAAAAGTTGATTAAAACTTTTTGGCTTTGAGTCTAGATATACCTTTGCCTCTGATTTGGAGGTTGAAGGGCAATCTTTTTCTTCTTCAAATGTGGAAGATACGCGTGTTTTTTCATCTCCATCCTTCTCAAGTTGTTGTTTCTCTTGAGACTCACTAGCATCCACATCATCTTCCTTCTTACTTCCACTAATGTTCCTCAAGAGCTCAATCACCAACGGGTCGGTCACATTGTTTTTGGCTAGTATATCATCAAGATTTACCTTTTCTTGGAGCTCTTCCTTGTCAAGTTTATTGCTACAATTTTCAACATTTGAACTAACATTAGTTGGATAAGTCTCTTTATCGAAATGTCTCACAAGAGAGGTCCACATTTCATGAGCATTCATATCGTCAAGAAAAATTTCACTAACTATGGACTCATGAGCATTCATGAGCATTAATAGTATGGTCATTTTCCCTCTTTTCTCTTTTGGACTTTTCGGTTAGATTGGTAGTCCTTTCCTCAAGAATGGGTGTGTAAGACTTTTCTACCATGCGTCATACGTCAATTGTTTCTAAATAAATTTTCATTGTGGCACTCCAATAATCAAATTCGAAACAATTTTGGCCAAATACTAGAGGTTTTTCAACATAATTGAGAGATGTCATTTTGGACCTTTGCTTCTAACTAAGGGGCTTCTTAATTAGCAAGCTCAACCTGGCTCTGATACCACTTTGATGAACCTAGGCGGCCTAGGTTATGACTAATTTTCGGTTTAATTGAGCTTATGAGGTTCTAATTGCAACTTTGACTAATTCAATTTCAAATGGCAATTGCTAATTTGACACCCAACTCAATTAAAACACTTCTCAAATGCAAATAACCAACAATCAATTAGAGAAGTGTGTATATCAATGTGCCTTAACCAAATTTTAATTGCAGAAGCGTAATACCAATTAATCAATATGTCTTAAATAATCCTAATTACCAATTTAATCAATTTCTCAAATGGCCAACTCAAGTGACAATTCACTAATCCCTAATTAGACAATTCAATACAATTCTAGGGACCACTTTGCAATTTTATCAAATCTACTATAAATTATGCACTAACAATTTCTAAACACGAAATAGAGAGCTTAAGTAAAAAGAAGGAGTTTAGAGATTGCAAACAAAGATTCGGCACAAGTGACACCAAGATTTTTAACGGAGTTCGGATATTGACGATCCTACTCTCCGGGACTCCCAACCCCCGACTTGGTAATAGGGTTGAGCCGATTTACTATCACACGAAAGTCTTGTACAAGCTTAAACCTTGTCCTCTTACACACAAAGGTTGAGACACAAGGCCAAAATAATAGTAACCGAATAGATGATTTAATGATGAGAATATAACTCTCAAGCTCTCACAATAGTTTTGATTCAATTAAACAAGATAATTGAGCTTAGCAAGAGATTTAGCAAGGCTTTTGATTTCTCAACAATGGTGACAGCTCTTTTTGGTTTATTTTGAGGGTTTAGAATAGTTGAAAGAGAAAGGGGAGATAGCCCCCTTTTATAATGGCTCATATATGGATTTTATGGCATTTTCCGCAGCTCACCGTTACGTAACTGTGACTTAAAATGTGACCGTTAGGTTTGTCTCTTTTGAATTTCAACCCACCGTTACATAACTGTGCCCACCGTTACGTAACTGTACATTGATATTCTGCACCGTTACACAACTGTGGTCACCGTTATGTAACTGTACTCATAGTTACAGACTGTGGTCGACGGTTATGTAACTGTGAGTAAAACAAACTATATTTCTTGCTATTTTCAAGCTCGAATTCAATTGTTTAAATGATTTTAAACATATAGAACTTTAATCTAAGAGACAACATGCAATCCGTCATGCTTCTTGCTTGCTTCTAAATTTTTATCTTGATTGTTCAAGCTTCAAAGATGTGTAGAGCTCTTCTCGCTTCTTGTTTGCTAGTATGCTCTTTCAAATATCTAAAATAAACTCAAACAAGATAAAAGGTTAAATTCAAGTTGTTTTGCAAATCGTCAAACTAAAGAAATTGTTTAGGACAACAAATTTCTGCACATTAAATGATCTATTTCTATAACACTTTATATCCATATAAATATACTTTATTGATCACTTGATTATGGATATTAATGACATATAATTAATATATAATTGTATAACACATAAGTTCATAAAACTTATCGTTTCATATAATTAATATATAATTGTATAGATGTGTTTAGAGTAAACCAGTTCATATATTAACTAAATAAAAAGAAAATCATTCAAAATATTTCATGTTTGTACCTGAAAATTTCTAATATCCACTATTGATTTATTTAGTTGGTTGATAAAAAATCTGTTCGAATGTATGCTTCTTCTTTTGAGTGTGTTAGTTCATGTTTCTATAAAAATTTGAATTTATTATAATTTTAAATTATTACATCTGAGATAGCAAATGATCTAGTAGTTCAGTGGCAACTAGCTAGAATGACTTCAATGAGGTCTTAGATTCAAATCTTCATGAGCACAAAATTTACATCATGTTAAGAGACCTTTAGTAATAGAGTTTGAGAGTTTCAAAAACTCCAATTTGTCCAAAAAAATACATTTGAGATATATTATCAAAATGTAAATATAATATGAGTGAGGCTATAGTACTTCACAAAGCACCACTCGATAGGTACTTTTCATCTGTATCTTTAATTTTAAAGTCCAAATAACCGATCCAAATCATTGAATAGAATCTTCATTAATATCAACTTGGAATTAAATTTTACATTTTTTTAGAACTTTTTATTATTTTTAAAATGGTGAAAATGTTGATTAATCTGACGATTTCTGAATCATCCAATATGAATGAATTTTCACATCTCATAAAGATAGTAAAACATGTAAAATTCAATTTTCAAGGAGATTTTAATATGGAGATCACATTCAATGATTTGAATCGATCATTTAAACTTTGAAATTGAAAATACGGAGCAAAGTACATAATGGAGATCACACTCATATTTTTTAAAATATTCCTTTAAATTTATTTAAAAAAATTTATTGTCATCATTTGTGTAATTCCCCTCTAAAATAATAAACAACAATAAAATAATAATATGTTCTATTTTCTAAAATAATAAATAAAATTAATAATAGTGATGATAATATGATATAATATAATGTCGATAATTACGATTATTATTATTATAATAATAATAACAACAATAATAAAGTAAATAACTAATAAGTAATAATTATAATAGTGATTGTATAATGCAATATTGATATGATGACGATAATGACAATAATGAAACAATTAATAATATGCATTATATTTTTAATAATAATAACAATAATATATAATATAATATAATATTATTAATTATTTATATTATAAATCAGGAACATATTCAGAATTTTCATCAGATGGCAAGATCTATAATTTTTTTATGAAGACAAAATAACGTAAATTTTAAATATGCGTGATTATTTTACAAAAAGTGTGGCAAATAGTACAAATAAACAAAGTTATTTTGCAATAAATATAATGAGCATGGCTAAAATAATATGCATAGTACACCACATTTTGTACTATGCATATAGATATAGGTCATTAAATTGAGATTTAAGTTGCTCAATAAATTCTTCATATGAAAATATTGTAGGAAATCAAATTTCGTGATTTTTAGAGCTTTCTAGCTATTTTTTAAATATTTTTTAAAAACAGTCCAGATTTAATACTACAAAAGTGTCATTTCTGGGCTGTTTTTAAAAAATATTTAAAAAATAGCAAGAAAGCTCTAAAAATCACGAAATTTTATTTCCTACAAGATTTTGATATGAAGAATTTATTGAGCAACTTAAATATCAATTTAATGACCAAATTAAATACAAATGAGCGCATAGTACGTTATGTGGTGTACTATGCATATTATTTTAGCCATGCTCTAAATATAATATGATATTATAATAATTGAACAATAGATACTATTTTATCATTGAAATTCCGATTTATTTAACTATTGGACCGGAATAGCACTCTATTCCGCTTTTCCAGCCGTAATTTGAGTGCCAAACAAAGCTAATTTAGTCCTGGGTCGATGGCTCGATGGCTCGATGCTCAACTCTCTTGAAACCCAACAAAATTTGTTGCTCTCTTGTTCAGTTGCTCTCGTTCTCCTCTCAGTCATGGCGTGGCCCCGGATATCTCTTCTCCTCTTCTCCCTGTACGCTCTCTACCACCTCCCCTCTCTAACTGCCAGTGCCAGCGAGGCTCACCCCGCCTACGACGATCAACCCTCTTGCTCGGCCATGTCTTCCGATCAAACCCCAACCCCACTCCGGCGAGAGGAGTTCGACGGAGGTAGAATTATCGACATCACCCACTTCTACCGGCCCGACATGCCCGCGTGGGAATCCGACGAGGGTGTCGGGCAGTTCCTTTGGCTGCCCAAGTCGATGACCAATGGGTCCCTCGCCAACAACTCTGAGATGAAGCTGGGGGCCCACACGGGGACCCACGTGGATGCCCCTGGCCATGTCTTCCAGCACTATTTTGAGGCCGGGTTCGATGTCGACACCCTTGATCTCTCCGTGCTCAATGGTATTTTTCAGTATTTACTGAGCTCTATCAGTGTTTGAGTTTCTGCAAACACATCCCAAGAGAAATAGAGAATGTTGTAGTGTCAGTTTTGAATCTTTGATGAGCAATTTCTTGGCAGGTCCAGCATTGCTAGTGGATGTTCCGAGAGATAGTAACATAACAGGTGCTTTGCTGCTGCTGATTCTTCCCCTTTTTTCAATTGACAAAGACATTTATTGATACAGGACTATTTTAAATATTGCTTCTGTTATTTTTCTGTTCAGCTGAAGTGATGAAAGAGCTAAATATTCCTCAAGGAGTTCGTCGGGTCCTTTTCAGAACACTTAACACTGATAAGTATGCTGTTATGCTTTGTTGCTTCTTCCTAATTTAAATTCCTCACTCAATGAAGAAATTTATGTATAAGTGAACACAAAATAAAATTAGAGTGTGAAATTTCAAACATTACATTTCATTCTAATGTGGAGTGTACCAATTTTCGCAATATGATAGGCAACTAATGTGGAAGAAGGAATTTGACACAAGCTATGTTGGCTTCATGAGAGATGGTGCACAGTGGCTGGTGGATAATACTGATATTAAGCTTGTTGGTTAGTTTCCACTATCTTTTGATGGGTCTTTTAATTTCTGTGTTATTTAGAACTCAGTGGTAAATAACCTAAACCTGGGATGTTTTTATTATGATTTAATCCAAATCATTTAAGAAAAGAATATCTATTCCTCTATATTTTCTCTGGAAGTGACCACTTAAATTGTAAAGGCTCGTGGGGGCTGCTTGTCAATGAAAATTGGCATGCTCTATTCAAGTGAATCTAAGAACCTGGACGTGAAAAATGCATTCACTTTTAATTATCTGCAATCCTTGTCATTTTACCCCGATCCGAATACCCTTGGAGTTCCTCATTATTACAGTTTCTTACATGACCTGTTGCTTGTTTTTATCAAAGAGTAATATCCAGTTCACTTCAACTGTTGAGTACCTACTTGTAAAACTGCTTTTCTGAATTGAATATATTTTTCGCATAAAAGGTAAAAACATCTTTGATATTTAATATTTTCATCTTTGTAATAATTTGCAGGAATTGACTACTTGTCAGTTGCAGCATTTGATGATCTCATCCCTTCGCATCTAGTCTTTCTGGAAAGTCGGGTACATGATCCTCATAACTAGAATTCTATAATTTTGATTTTATGATTTTCTTATTACTCAAGGATAATCGAGAATTGGCTTCCTAGAAAGTGTTACCCCTAACTTTAGCTGAATGCCTTTGTTCAATTTTGTTTATGTGATCACATCTTCCATAGTCATTTGCATGGGAACTTCCTATTGAAAGTCTACTTTGAGCTGTGGTTCCACCATACAATTGCAACTAATTGAACTCCTGTAGGAGTCTTGTACCTGACATTTCAATAGAAATCAGTATATTCTGGTACTCATTCTTTAACAAAGTTAATTGGGATGCTTTGTTTTCATTAGGTTAATCTTCTTAAAATATTGTTTTTCTGATCTCTACTTATTATATTTAATATAATTTTCTGTTTATGACTTTCTGTTGTTTTTGCTAATTATTGGATCTGAAACAAAATGCATTTGCCATTTCTTTTTCTTTGTTGTAGGAAATTATACTGGTAGAAGGCCTGAAACTAGAAAATGTCAAGCCTGGACTATACTCCTTGCACTGCTTGCCCCTCAGGTTACGTGGTGCTGAAGGTTCCCCAATCAGGTGCATTCTTATCAATTAACAAAGTTTTCTTTTTGGAATCAGAGATATCAACAAGAGTTTCAAGAATGTGATGCTATACCGAGCTTGCCAATGCATGATTTATTATATTGTGCTTAGATTTAGACCCTCCGAGAAACTAGGAGTCCCTGTAGGATAATGTAGTTTTATGACACTGCCCACTTTGTTTTCGAATTTCTCTCTTTTGTCTCTTTCAAGGTTGTATGTTCTACTGTTAGGCTGTCAGTTGAGCAGCATATGATGATGCAACTAATACAAATGCTTTCAGCATGACTATTATCTCAATAACAATGTACAAAGCTTGGTAATCTGGCATGATAGTATTTCATTGTGCCTTAATTACTATGATACAACTATACAAGTGAGATCATGATCACTTCTAAATGAAGCGATTAACATTGCTGCACAATAATATTTAACGCTAATTTCCAATAAAAAATTTAGCTCAACAAATAAAATAAATACAAAAACAAGCTAAAGCTACCAAGTCTAACTGATCAGTCCTTGAAACTTCAAACCCTCGTTTCTGGTAAAAACAAAAACCGGGGACAACAGAAATAGTGTAAAAAAACATCTGCATATTGCTCTTCAATCGTAGCTCAATTTTACGTTGTAAAACAGAAATTTCACACTAACCTAGATCTGGTTTGTGTAAATTTTATTGAGTCATTCAAACAAGCTTCCTGTACACGAATCCTAGTTTCATGCAGCAAGAATCCGGATCAACAAAGATTGTGCAATTCCAAAGTCAGTACGAATATATATGATGGATTTAGGTATTTTATCTTTGAATCTTTTTTAGCTAAATTTAGGAGGATGGTGATGGTCACAACTATCCTACAATACTTGTCAGTCATCAAAGTTGTTCCTATACACAGCAGTATGCGAGTGACCAATTTTTCTGAAGAAAAACTAACATAGTAATTCTAGGTCCAAAATTAAATTAATCTATGGTTATTTTATTGTTTCGAATGCAGCTTATCATATAGGACTTGTCTGTTCCCCAATTAGGAATTCACAAATGTCAGAAATTAGGAATAATTTTTCTGTGTTTGATAAATTAGACCATCAACAATTAATGAAACAAACAATTATCAATAACAACAATACAATAGAGATTAGAACAATAACCACCCCAATTTAACCAGGTAAACACTCCCTGCGACATAACTTAATTCCATGTACATAATATAGATTGTCCCCACACTGAACAATGATCTACGGTAAGAGCTTCAGCACATGAACAATGATAAGAGTTTGGAAAAAAGTTCTACTAGCCAGTGCAATCTTTCTAAATGTTCACCCCAATCTCACAATCAGCTAACCGGTGCCGGTGCAAAACCAAGACTATCTACTTTAACTGGCTTAAACACCCTCCCAACATCCTGCTCTATCACCTCCGCCAGCCTTGGACACAGCCTTGCACAAATAGTTAGCAAATTCCTGCAAAAATATTTGATTTTCTTGCATTTTCCTTGGAAAATTTTCCATTGAATGAAATAGAAAGAAATATTTGATTTTCTGCATTTTCTTTTGAGACCTTTTTTCTGCTAAATAATCATTGTGGTGATGTGGTCGCTTTTCTTAGCAGATGAAAATTTGAATGGTACTGTAACTTAGAGGGATCACAATGATTATTTTAACAATTTTGATGATTATATTTTGAAATTAATTTATGATAAATATAAAATTATAAATACATTGTAAATTATAGTTTGATTATATTTATATTTATGTGATTTACTGTCACAATGAGTGTCTTAAATCTCATAAACCTGCTTTCCACCTTGCAATTTACCAGCTGTGAAGTACACTTTACATTTTACAATGTAGTCCAAAGGATGTTGAAATAAGTGAAAAGAGAAAATTTCAAAAGTTCAAATGATAACTTTAGCACCTAAATCATCGCCTTTTGTGTATCCTTATCTCATTATTTTTTTCCTACAGCATAAATGAAATTATCAATGCTTTTCATTGTGCAGATTTGGATAAACATTTTTCTGGTATATACAAGGTGTTATTTTGTAGTCTGGATATTGAGCACGGAAACTTGGAAAGCGTCCATTATATTTGTGTTTCTTAGCCGTTAATACTGATATTTTGTATATTTTTTTGTTATTTCCCTCTTCCAAAATTGAGTATTCTTCTATGCAATTAGAGTTCTAAATAGACCCGGGCGGGTCCGACCCGTGATCGACCTGATTCCAGGTGCAAACCTGCCCCGACTCGTGGAAAAAAATTCGTGGATCTACGGTGGAGCAGGGAGCCCCATTTTCTCCGAAAAAATCATCCCAATTCGTGACCCGACCCGCCCTACCCCTTGGCAAACCCGTCGGGTACCTGCCCGACCCGTACCAAATTCGTGCCAATCCGTGACAACCCGTGTCATACCCGTGTGAACCGCCCGATCCGTGCCAACCCGTGATAAATCCGTGACAACCCGTGATAAATCCGTGACAAACTCGTGATAAACCCGCCTGAACCCGTGTTACCCGTGACAAACTCGCGGAATACCCGCGAATAAAACACCTTTGTGTCATTGCACCGAGAATAAAACACTTTTGTGTCTATTCCAAGTCATTTTGTGTCATTTACAACTCAAAAAAATTCAAATTTTTTTGAAAAAATAAAAAAAATATGGCAGAAAAATTCAAAAATAAAAAAACGATAGGAACCCGACCCGTCCCGCCCAAACCTGTGCCCGTTCAACCCGTCGGTTTTATCATGAGTCAGGTTGTCCCTTACCCTACAGGACCCGTGATAACCCGCCTTGCTGTACTCGTGGATTCGTGGACCCATAGATCTGCCCGGGTTTAGAGGTGGCAAATCGGGCGGGTCGGACGGGTTCGGGTTCGGGTCGGGCGGGTCGGGTCAATTTGACTTCAAAAGATTATCGGGTCACGGGTTTGTTCAGGTCGGGCCGGGTCGGGTCTCGGGTCATCACTCGTTGCCATTTGTCAGGTTTCGGGTCTTTCGGGTTCGAGTCGGGTCGGGTTTAAATTATCTAGTTTCGGGTATTTGTCGGGTTTCGGGTCTTTCAGGTTCGGATCGGGTCGGGTTTCAATTATCTCGTTTCAGGTATTTTCGGGTTTCGGATCTTTCGGGTTGGGCGAGTCGGGTCAGTTTGACTTCAAAAGATTATTGGGTTACGGGTCTTATCAGTCGGGCCGAGTCGATTCTCGGGTCATCACGCGTTGGCATTTGTCGGGTTTCGGGTCTTTCGGGTTCGAGTCGGGTCGGGTCGGGTTTAAATTATCTAGTTTCAGTACATGCCTTGATTTTGATTCTGCCTTATATCTGATACAGTACCTGATTTGATAAGTTGATGTCAAGAGTTTATTCTAGTCAAGACATGTACTAGTACAATATTAATTGATAGGTTGATATCGGTTTGATAAGGCCAAATAATCTAGCCGGAGTTTATTCTGGTTTGTTAAGTTGATCTCGGGTTTCTAATATGTTGTGTTCGGGTCAAGTCGGGTCATCTCAGATTGCGGGTCATGTCGGGTCGACAGGTAATGTGATCTTGGGTCATTTCGGGTTTCAGGTCATGTCGGTCCTGGTCGGGTCGGATATCGGGTCATCTGTTGTCGGGTCTTTTCGGGTTTCGGGTTATATCGAATCAGATCGGGTCGGGTATCGGGTCATCTATTGTCGGGTCATTTTTGGGTTTCGGATTATATCGAACTAGTCTGGGTCGAGCGGATTTGTCGGGTCGGATCGGGTTCTGCCACCTCTACCCGGGTTGGACCCACGGATACCCAACCCTCCAGTTGTAAATACTCTATATGCAATGCAGTGATATATTGTTTATCTATTCAGGGACAAGATGAAAGTTTTAGTATAAAGGCGATCGAGATGCAAATTCACTTCACTAAAGAACAAAATTTAATAAATTAGAGAGGACCAGTACACCTTACAAAATAAAAATAAAAAATTGAAAATGATAACTTTTAATCTCAACAAGTAACTCTAGTTAGATTAGAGGAGGCCGCCACCCCTCAGAACCATATTTTCTGCGTGTAATTTTTTTTGCTCACTCTACGTAATTAATTTAGATCGTCGGATTAAAGATTAAAATTCGATCATTATTGATATGATTCAAAAAAGATCGTTGTTCTTTAATCTGACATTTCAGATTAACAAGCACATAGAGCTTAGATGGCGTTAGAATAGGAACAAATTTTCAGCCAGAAATAATAACAAGAAATTTTCAGCACATCATGTTAGAAATAGGAACAAATTTTCTCTGATTTTGTCACCATGGTTGTTATTATTTTATTGTTTTGAGTGCAGCTATCATGTTAGAAATAGGAACAAATTTTCAGCCAAATTTTTTGTTTTGTTTTGAGTGCAGCGTATCTCAGCCAGAAATTCAAACAAGTAAGAAATAGGAACAAATTTTCTCTGATTTTGTCACCATGTCCCAAAAGATCATCAACAACTAACAAAAGCAAATATCAATAACAACAATACAATAGAGATTAGAACAATAATCACCCTGGTTTAGCCAATATGTCATATTATCCAGGTAAACCCTCTACTATGTTCTTTTTTTTTTATTGAAACCCGTAGGTAAATCCTCTACTATGAGGTAGCTAAAATCCGTGTATATAACAAAGATTCTCCCCATACTGAACAACATCTTTTATTTCAATAATTGAGGGTAAGAGCCTCAGCACATAAGCAATGATAAGAGCTTGGAAAAAAATTCTAGTGCCCAGCATAACTTTCCAATGCTAACTGTAAACTCACAACCGGCTGACCGGTGCGGACACAAAACCAAGACTATCTACTTTAACCGGCTTAAACACCCTCCCGACATCCTGCTCAATCACCTCTGCCAGCCTTGGCCACAGCCTTGCACTAACAAACCATGACCCATCTTTTTTCGGGCTCCTAAAGATCACAATGTTACCGGAACCCAGTCGCCCCGGTCTCACCCAAGGCAACGTCATGACTGGGGCACCAAACCCGAAATCCAATTCAACCCGAAATGGCAGAAATGAACTGATCACTACGGTAGGTGCTCCTAATCCAACCCCAACCGTTTCGGTCCATTTACCAGCAGCTTTATGTTCCTCCATCCAATCCACCAGCTGCTCAAACCGTTCTTCACAGGATACTTCTTTAATGGCCTCCCTTGCTAAACTTGCCCCATATACCAGTGATTGTTTCTTAATTTCATCCACAGGTGCTTCTCTCGAAGTATAGGTTATGACATTACCTAGATAACCTTGTATGCCTCTCTTATACTTGGGACCTAGCATTCTTCTCCCATCGACCAGCCATGCTAGCCGACAAGTCGTATCCAATTCACCTGTGGCAGTTGCGAGTAGCTTCCACAGATACGCCGACACGGCTTCGAGCCTTGTTGCCCTAACACGGCCAGTTGCATGTGCACGGATCCTTTCTATGTCAGCAGACTCGACCCGATATATTTTTCTCAATAGACATGCGCCACTGATAACATTGATTAATGCATTTGTCTTGTATAGTGTGAATTCCTGGTTTAGAGAAGGGTTATACCGTGGTGGTGTACGTGGAACAAATACAGATCTTTCATGGTTAGGGGATTCCAACAGCTTACCGGTACAAAAATCGGACCAAGCAGTTGGCAAGGCGGTTAGACCGTGACCATCCAGGAGTAAGTGACTGGTGCTCCATGAGAGAGAGAACCCACCACAGGAAAACCGTACCAGCTGAAGTGAAAGTGCAAGATCAGTGGCAAACGGGAGTTGTATGCGGTGAAAAGACCGATCAAAATCTTCGAAATCAATGCTAGAAAGTGTTGTGTCAGCTTCTGCAACAACGAATTCAGCACCTGAATTGTCGCAAATTAGAGAAGGGAGGTTAGATGCCGGGTCGGGTTTGATACGGCCGGCAAAAGGGTAGAAGTGGTTGAGGAAGGCAGGCAGGTTGGTCTGGATGGTGGAGATGATGGTTTCAAATGAAGAAGAGGGAGAGTGGTAGATTGAGATGAGAGAAACTTGGAAGTGACCAAATATGAGGTCTAGGTTAGAAATGGTGGCTTTAGTTGGAGAGGGTGGTGGATTTGAGGCTTTGATTAAGGTTCTTCTTTTAACATTTATGGGGATCGTGCCTTGCTCATTTTTTTCCATTGTTTACTTATCCGAAAAGAGGTAAGCGAAGGGAGAGAGAGAGGAGTTTAGTTTTCTCCTGGCCCACCCTTGCATTAAGTGTTTGGTGGGGGTGTTTTAATTCTATTGTATTTTTAATGCTTGACATTTTTTTTTGAAACTTTGGCAGATGCTGCGAAGTCTGAGGAGAAATAGAACTCTCGATTTTTTGTTACAATAATTTTAGAATTTTTTTCTAGCCAATTATGCTATCTCTCCTTCTCCAATGCTTGACATTTTCAGGAGTTAGAATTAGATATATTTACGTGTGCAATCATAATTTAAATTATTGAATTAACAAATTATATATATATATTTTTTTTGTAATAATTTAATATATTTTCTTTTCAAATAATTTAAGAAGAGAACAATTTTTATAATTTAAATAATAAATGCACTGTCAAATGACCCCTCCACATTTTTGGACTCGTAAGCAATTGTTTCATTTGAGATTTGCCTCGAGTGGTGCAATAGTGAATTAAAAAAGAAATGGAACAGTTAAGAGCCAATGATCCAAATGGAATTTGACCTCTTGTATTATTTATTATAGGATTATTTATGGAAGGAGATATGGACACAGAGGAATGGTTCAAAAAGAGAGAGCTGCTTGGTACCAATCCGAAATAGACTGTCGTGCACAACTTTGCTTCTAGATAATATAAATGACGCTTGCGTGTAGTGAATTAGGACCACTACTTTATTCTTTTATCCGGATTGTTAATTTATAATGACTGAATCAGATTAATATTAAAAAAAAAATTCGAATTTTACATGTGTCAATTTGTTCGTTCATTTTTATGTGACGTTTATCTGACGGTAAGTAAATAACAAAATTGTCTTTTTTCTCAAAATAAAAGCAGATTGGGACACAGTGAATTGATGTATTTGAGTTTTTTCTTTTGAAAATATGTATTTGGCGCTAAGCCGCTAAGTAGGGCTGTCAATGGTCATAGGTATTTTTATATTTATATTCGTTAAATCTTTTATTTATATTCTATTCATATTTGTTAAAATTTTATTTGATGTATTTGACTTTTTTCTTTTGAAAATATATATTTCCCAAAAGGTCCCCTGAATTGATGTTGGCGCTAAGCCGCTAAGTAGGGCTGTCAATGGCCGATAGAGTACGGATTGAGATATTTTTATATTCATATTCGTTAATTTTTTATTTATATTTTATTCATAGTTGTTAAAATTTGTTTTGTTCATATTCTACTCATATTCGTTAGACGGGTGACGAAACGAGTAATGATAGATAATGAATAAAAACAAATAAAATGATTGACAAATAAATATGAACTACTAAAATGCCGAAATTTTTTTAATTAACCAAAATAAATAAATAAAATATCAAAATGGCAAAATTTGAACGGAATTAACCATTTTAGCCATTCCGGCAGCATGGAGAGCAGCATAACCCCGGCATCAGAGAATCTGCCGTAACTCCGGAATCTGCGCAATTGACACAACTCCGGAATCACGGGTGTCTGCATAACTCCGGAATCCCTGATTCCGGAGTTATGCAGACACCCGTGATTCCGGAGTTGTGCCGATTTAAGCACAGAACCGCTCTTCTCCCTCTGCCGAATTCTGTTGATGATTTTGAGAGAGATTTTGGAAAATTTTGAGAAGATTTTGAGGCAAATTTTGAGAAAGTATTTCAGAAGTTTGAAGTTTCATTAGACCAAGATTTGAGAGAGTTTGCTGTGTAACAGGTAACAATAAATTTTTTAATTTTCGGAAAATAAAAAAGTCATACAAAATTTGTGTTGTTTTTGTTCAAATTTGTTAGATAATTGTTAACTTAGTTAAAAATTAGGTAATCATTAGAGAAATTGTTAGATATATGTTAGATAATTGTTAATTTAGTTAAATTTTAGATCATTGTTAGATAAATTGTTAGATAAATGGTTTTTGTAGGAATTTGTTAGATAATTGTTAGATAAATTTGTCATACTAAAGCTTAAATTATTGTTAAGTTAGTTATTATTTTTAGATAAATTATTGTTAGATAAATTTGTCATATTAAAGCTTAAATTATTGTTAAGTTAGATATATGTAGATTATTGTTAAAAAATATTATTTTAGAAATTATTAATTTGTTAGTTTAGATAAATATGTAAGTTGTTGTTTTATTTTGGAAAAATATAGTAATACATCAAATTTGGGAAAATATAGTTAGTTTAGATAAATTTGTTATATTAAAATTAGATTATTGTTAAATTAGTTCATTTATTTAGAAATTTACAAATTTTGTAGAAATTAGTGTTATTTTTTGTATAAATTTGTAATATATGGATAAAGTAGTTAGTATTTATAGATAATCAATTAGTTATTTTAGATAAATATGTAACTTGTAAAAAATTGTTAAACTATGTTGTTTTTTATATTTAAATGTAGTTCTGTTGAAATGACGAGACCTCGAAGAAGTAGTGTTTCTCGACCCAGCACTTCTCAGTCTAGCACCTTCGAGGGTGATGCTTCTCTCCCTCCAGATTGTCAGCCTCTCTCCGACTTGTTGCAGATGCCTGTCGCCCAACACAAGATTGCGACCGTTAAACCAAATGTGGTATATTTTTGTAATATATATATTTAGTAATATATTTATTTTTGGTAATCTGTATTTATTTGAGGATATTGTTGAAATATTGCAGAGCGGTGACGATTTAAAGTTGATTTGTCATGACAATGTCGTACCATATCACGAGAGTTGTGGTCCGGCATTGAAGAGATTGGGGTTGTATCATATTTCTCAGTTGGGTCATAAGAGAAGAGACAAGGGATTGATTACAGGACTAGTAGAGCGATGGAGGCCCGAGACACACACTTTTCACATGCCTATCGGTGAAATGACCGTAACTCTACAAGATGTTAGTTGTTTATGGGGGCTACCAATAACAGGAGCGGTTGTTACCGGAATTTGTGATAACAACTGGAGGTATATGGTACAGCAGTATCTGGGTAGAGAGGCCGGAGATGAGGCGTGGAGGTGTCGCGCTTCAAAGAGATCTGGACAGCAACAACGACTGGTTTCGAATTACAGTCTTAGTTTGAAGTGGTTGCGGCGCGAGTTCGCTAATATGCCGGAAAATCCCACACAGGACCAGGTAGATTTTCATACTCGGGCTTACATTCTAGATTTATTTGGTTCTGTCATGTTTCCAGACTCCAGTGGAGATGGTGTACCGGCCATGTATCTGCAGTTTTTGGAGAATCTGAGTAGTCCATCTGTGTTGTATAATTGGGGGGGTGCCGTTTTGGCTTATTTATATCGCGCATTATCTATTGCTGCTCGGAAGCAGCCTCGTTCTATTTGGGGTCCACTCGAGTTATTGCAATTGTGGTCTTGGACCCACCTTAGTGTGTGCCGGCCAAAAGAGGATAGAAATCATACCTTCACTGCTTGGGGTTTACCCGATCGAGACTCGTGTCATGCTTACGGGAGGACATGGATGGGTTTTAAGTTGTGGAAAGACAACCCTCACAATGTTGGAGCAAAGCATCCCCGAGATGTTTTGAATGCGATGAAAGAGGGTGAAGTTGAGTGGACACCCTATACTACCTTCCTCCCTCTTGCGCCGTCATGTGTACTACGTGATCAGGGAGTTTGGTTGGCTAGAGTCCCTCTCGTTCATTTTTGGATAGTCTCACATCACTACCCGGATAGGGTCATGAGACAGTACAGTTTACTTCAGACAGTTCCTCCCCCTCCTCCATTATCTTGGGATGTTCACCGACAGTTAGATGAGGTAGATCATACTGATGGACACTACGGCCTTCACTGGGGGGAGCGTCATGCTGATTATGTAGGGCAGTGGAGTGCAGATAGAGTACCGTTGTGTATCGTTCCCACAGATGGGCAGCCACACGACAGTGATTGGTGGTTTCATCAGTATATGCCCTGGTATGAGAGATTTGGGATGAGGTCGATTTATTTAGAGCGTGATTCCACCCATGATCTCACCCAGCCACTGCCTCCTCCGTCTCAGCCACCTAGCAGCCTTACGTATGTTTCCCATTCTGAGTGTGCCACACAACAGGTTAGTGATGTTATTTAACTAATCAAATAGCTACTCAAATTATGTGACTTGTTTTGTTACTTACGAAAGTTTGTCTTGCAGGGCAAGAGGGCCTTTAGGGATGCAGTCATGGCAATTCCAATGGCCCTGACAAGAGGGTTGAGCGCTTCGGAAAGAGAACATTACTATCATGTCGAGGAAGCCTGCATGATGTCGGTCAAGGGCATAAGCTGGAAAAACTGCTAAGGGATGCCGGGTTGCCCGAAAGAATCGAGGATATCACCACCTCGGACGAGCCTGAGGTTCCAAGCTTTCGTGAGCAGGAGGCGTCATGGGCGTCAACATATGAGGGTGATTATGACGAGATTGTTTCCAGCATGGCCGGGACATATTTAGGACCGCACGGTGATCCCACGGCATCTAGTAGTCAGCATCCGGGCGGAGATCAGTCCCAGGTATGTGAATCGTACCTCTATAATGTTTAATGATTATGCAGTAATTTGTAATATTTTTTGCTAATGTTAAACATGCATATTCTACCTAGGGATACTATTCAGGATTAAATAGTCCGTATCAGGGAGCATCTGATGTACATGGTTATGATTTTGACATATTCAGTAGTCAGTACCCGGGAGGAGATGGTGCACAAGGTTACGACTTCCAGACTAGTCAGTTCCAGACAGGCCCGGAGATCCCTCCTACACAGGTTTGGCCTGAATTGAACTATTTATTAAAAAATGCACTAATTTAGCAGTTTCTAATGTGCTTTTTGCAGGAATACATGCAAACACCAGATGCTGAGGTGACCGGGAGCGGCGACGATGAGGCTGATGATGGCTTGAATTGGAATACAACTATGGGACATCGCAACAAGGATCGTCAGAGGCATAGACCGATATCCAAGTTCACCCCGTCCAATTATCCTTAGTCAGGGAGTTGGTTGCTTTCAGTTATGTTATGCATCATTGCACAATGCATCATTTCAAAAAGGATGTTATGCCATCTTATGTTGAACGTTTTTTCAGTTATGTTATGTTGTTATGTTATTTTGGACATTTGTTATGTTATGTTATGTTATGTTGAATTGGACATTTGTTATTTTGCGTCAAGCGTCAAGCGTCATGCACAATGCACAATGCACAATCGTCAAGCGTCAAGCGTCAAGTGTCATGCACAATGCACAATGCAAAAGCGTCATGCACAATGCACAATGCACAAGCGTCAATGCACAATGCACAATGCACAAGCGTCATGCACAATGCACAATGCACAATGCAAAAGCGTCAAGCGTCATGCACAATGCACAAGCGTCAATGCACAATGCACAATGCAAAAGCGTCATGCACAATGCACAATGCACAATGCACAATGCAAAAGCGTCAATCGTCAATGCACAATGCACAATGCAAAAGCGTCATGCACAATGCACAATGCAAAAGCGTCATGCGTCAAGCGTCAAGCACAATGCACAATGCAAATGCGTCATGCACAATGCACAATGCACAATGCAAAAGCGTCATGCACAATGCACAATGCATAAGCGTCAAGCGTCAAGCGTCAAGCACAATGCACAATGCAAAAGCGTCAAGCGTCATGCACAATGCACAATGCAAAAGCGTCATGCACAATGCACAATGCACAATGCAAAAGCATCAAGCGTCAATGCACAATGCACAATGCAAAAGCGTCAAGCGTCAATGCACAATGCACAATGCAAAAGCGTCAAGCGTCAAGCGTCAAGCGTCATGCGTCATGCACAATGCACAATGCACAATGCACAATGCACAATGCACAATGCACAATGCAAAAGCGTCATGCACAATGCACAATGCATAAGCGTCAAGCGTCAAGCGTCAAGCACAATGCACAATGCAAAAGCGTCAAGCGTCATGCACAATGCACAATGCAAAAGCGTCATGCACAATGCACAATGCACAATGCACAATGCAAAAGCGTCAAGCGTCAAGCGTCATGCGTCATGCACAATGCACAATGCACAATGCACAATGCACAATGCACAATGCACAATGCACAATGCACAATGCACAATGCACAATGCACAATGCAAAAGCGTCATGCACAATGCACAATGCATAAGCGTCAAGCGTCAAGCGTCAAGCGTCAAGCACAATGCACAATGCAAAAGCGTCAAGCGTCATGCACAATGCACAATGCAAAAGTGTCATGCACAATGCACAATGCAAAAGCGTCAAGCGTCAATGCACAATGCACAAGCGTCAATGCACAATGCACAATGCAAAAGCGTCAAGCGTCAATGCACAATGCACAATGCACAAGCGTCAAGCGTCAAGCACAATGCACAATGCACAAGCGTCAAGCGTCATGCGTCATGCACAATGCACAATGCACAATGCACAATGCACAATGCACAATGCACAATGCACAATGTAAAAGCGTCATGCACAATGCACAATGCATAAGCGTCAAGCACAATGCACAATGCAAAAGCGTCAAGCGTCATGCACAATGCACAATGCATAAGCATCATGCACAAATGATGCAACACATAACTTGCTTGTTTTCATATATGTTTAACCTGTACAAATAAAATCGAGAGCGTCATTTCTTGGTGGCGGGCCAGTGGTTCTGACAAACAAATGAACAACTCCCCGTTTATTCACGGACATCTGAGATGCCATTTTCCAAGAACTTTCGTCAATGAGTCCAATCAAATTGAAATGCAAATTACTCCCTTCTCCATCCTCCACGCGACATAGGATTTCACCAACGCAATACTCGTGAAATGCTAGAACCCGATGTATGGTACTTTTAATCCCTTCAAAAGTACTAGATTGTTTACCCTGGAGTGCCAATTTTTTACCACCAGAGTACTCCGCACCAAATTGAGTTTCAATTATTTCACCTCCATAAAATACCAAAATCGGAAATGTCGACATTGCACTACAAATATAATGCATAAATAAATTGAAATTTATACGAGTTAATAGGTAAAGCCATACATATGACATAAGTACAACATACAACTATACAGATATAATAGGTAAATAATGAAGAGCCACATTTAATAAATTCCATGCTAGTGATTCGCCCGAAAGAAGTTTCGAATTCTTCCAGAGATTGATGTTCGCCTTGATTGATTGGGCTGACTTGTTGAAGGATTTGATGCACTTGTTGAAGCATCGACATCTCTAGGTGGAACACTTATTGAGCGACGAGCGGGTTGCATTTGGGTAGGGTTTGGATTTGGTTGGACATCTACGGAGTGTCGAGTGGGCTGGTTTCCACTATGTAAGCCCAATTGTGTTAATACCTCATGGCGATTATGAGGTTGACACCCTTCAATATGAGTATTTTAAACATATAAAACCATTTCAATACCTTCTGGTCGTCTTCCAAGGGGTCGTCCTCTGCGCTTGCCTTTTCGTCCTTCCATTTCATCCATTACCATCGGAATACGAATGTGCCTTCTTCGACCACGACGAAGCAATTTTCTATTGGGAATGATGGTAGGTCCCGTATACTCGAGCCATTCAGATTGATTTGGAAAATGGTGGAATCTTCCGGACCAAGTATCATGCAGATTTGCAGCAGTGTAATAAGGTGAAACAAATTGAGATAAGTTTAAATGTCTGACCCTTATCACCGCTAATACATGCGAACATGGTATGCCGGTCAGATTTGGTTTCAAACAGGTGCAACGCGTAAAAACTCCCTCTTCGAGTAATACGTGATACTTGAAATTTTCAAATTCACCATTCGGTAAGGTCTCGCCTTGATGCAAAACTTCAAAATCCCCTTGCTCTGATCGATAGGGGTCTACTCGATGTGGTCGTGACTTGTCACCTCTCTTAATTAGTTTCTCCGTAACACTACGAGACCAAACAAAACCATCACTTACGGTTGCACCAGATGCGATTCTCCGATCATCAAACCAACTCACGCACTTGTACCAGGTACCTTCCACGATAGCCACAACCGGCAACATACGAACAGCTTTGAACACTCGATTCAAAGATTCAGATCCGTTACTTGTCATTATGCCCCAACGATATCCGTTGTCGTACCGTTGTGCCCACTTTGATGGATTCACAGACTCTTTTGGATCATTCTCTAGTCTTTTTCCAACCGTCTTTAAATACTCATATGCGCCTGGATATTGTGCTTTTATAGATTGCATGTGCTCTTTAAATCGACGAGGTTTCTTCTTCGATGCAGCACGCTTAAATAATTTCTTTAGATTATCGTCTGGAAATTTTTAGTACAAGTTCTCGGCAACGTGTCGCATACAATATCGGTGCACTGCTTCGTTGTTTGCCTCCGACCATCCATATTGGGGATATTCAAAAACAGCCTTAATTCCCTTGTGGCGGTCTGATAGTACACACATCTTACCAGGTCCGATAACTTCTCGACGCAACCAATTCATGAACCAACCCCAATTTTCTAGGTCTTCCTTCTCCACCAATGCAAATGCCAATGGTATCAATTGATTCTCTGCATCGTACCCGCAAGCCATCAGTAATCTTCCCTCATAACGACCCGATAAGAAACCTGCGTCGATACTTATCACCGGACGAATGTACTTTACTGCCTCAATGCACGGTCCCCATGCCCAAGCCGCAGCATGGAAATAACGTACTTCAGGTTGATTGGTAGGAGTCGTCAGGATAGCATACTTCATTGATGGATTCGTCGATTGGATGGCATTAAAATAACGAGGAAGCAACGCATATGATCCCTCCCAAGTCCCAAATATTTTCGCAATTGCTAACTCCCTGCCTCGCCATAACTTGGCGTATGATGGATCAGCACCGGGAAATTTTGCTTTAACTAAATGTCTGACATTTTTAATTGTCATGGTTGTATCTTCGTTCATTTCCTTTTTAATAGCACCAGCAATTATCTTGGCCGTAAGTTGTGCATGATCTACTCGTGTAATCGATTGGATACAAGTGTGCGGGTATGGGTTGGTTCTTATTGTCCAAAAATTATTACCTTTAGGACATACAGCGTACAACCTCCAAAAACATCTCTGATCTTTGCAAACCATAACTAGCCTCGTCGCGCTACTCCTTTCTGTTTTAATCTCTATATTCCCTTTGATGTGATACTCACTAATGGTCCATTGTAACTGATCTTTTGAATTAAATACACGATTTTCTGCCAAGGGATCGTCTGACGAGTTTTGTACTTCAGTGTAAATTTCATTGAAACCAGATATATCACTAAGCTCCTGTACTGGGTGATATTTTTCTGATCTTCCTTGTACAATTATCCGATGATTCGGATGATCGTTAGGATTATAATCCAAATCGTCTTCGTCAGAGGTGTATCCATAATCTTCTCCTGTTTCCCATTCTCCCGCTACGGGTAATATATTCTCATCGTCATCGCCTTCGTTTTCTTCAGGAATATTAGATATGGGCTCATTAAGATCTATAATTGGTGAATGTCTTGCGGGAGAGATATGAAGAGTATGGCCAGGGCTATAAGGTAATGTCTCTTGACTAACTCTCGGAGGCTCTTCATCCGTGTTAACAACATTTTCACCTGTGCGACCTAAGTTATCAGGATTCTCATTTGTCCGATTTGGCACCAGATCAACATATAATTCAACAAATCTCCAATTCATTTCTGATTGTGCCATTTGCAATATCATTCGCCACTCTATGTCATCGCGAATGGGAATTAAACAAAAATAATAAGAAGGTGGGATCGCAGTGTTATATCGAGCGACAACATTGAGCGAATATTGACTCTCAAATATCCCCAACCATTTGTATATTGTATTTTTCACATCTTCATACCAAGTGTCTTCATTTCCCGGAAAAGTAAATTTTGAATCACAACTATATTCCATACCATACGGGCCATTTCGAGTCTCACCATCCATATATACGGAAATTGGAATCATCTTTCTTCACTCCAACTGTATAAATTTCCCAATTAATAATATACTAATACTTCAGAAATAAAATAATTCTAAATTAATTTATAATAAAATAATTCTAAATTAATTTATAATAAAATAATTCTAATTTAATTTATAATAAATTAATTTACACTAATTCAAATTTTAACTCTATAAATTAATACAATTTAATTTATAATAAAATAATACCTAAAATGACTTAGCAACTCTTTAGAATTTGCAAAATCTTCACTTCACTTCTCTATCTAAATTCCTAAATAAATTCTCTAACTCTTAGATTTATTATAATTACAAAATAATAATATATTAATAGTTCAAAAATTACGAAATTCATACATAAATCATCTACAAAATAATTATAAATTAATTTACACTGATTCACATTTTAACTTAAAAAATTATTACCATGTAATTAAAATAAAATAATATCTTATATTTAAAATGTGCAAAACCTTCACTTCACTTCTCTATCTAAATTTCTACAAAATTTCTCTAACTCTTTAATTATTATAATTACTAAATTAATATTATACTAATAGTTTAAAAAATACGAAATACGTACATAAATCAACTACAATTATAATAATTATAAATTAATTTACAATAATAATAATACCTGTAATCAACTAAATTTGAAGAATTATAACAATTATAAGAATTATAGCAATTCACTTTGAAGAATGAAAGTAAATTATAACAATTCAACTAAAATTATAATTCTTATAAATTAAAAAACAATTGTAATAATACCTGAAATCAACTATCAATTATAACAATTATAATAATTATAAATTAAATCAACTAAATTGAAGAATTTAAGCAAAAATAAAATAATACCTCAAATTACTTGTTTAACTTCAATTATCAATATCTCTCTTCAATTATAAGCATCCCCTCTCTTTATCTCTCTCGGCTGGTGTATAAATAATAACTAACTCCGGGTTCACTGTGATCGCCATAACTCCGGGATCACAGCAGCCTCCATAACTCCGGCAACTGTGATTCCGGAGTTATGGGGATCACAGTGAACCCGGAGTTACGTAGGGCGCTGTGATCCCGGAATGGCTAGAATCGTGATTTATGTCCAAATTTTGCCATTTTGGTATTTTATTAATTTATTTTGGTTAATTAAAAAAATTTCGGACTAAAATGCAACAATAAATAATGTTTTAGATATAATAAAAACCATACAATTTCTTCTCATGTCACTTGTTACTAAAAAAAATATACTAATTACTAATTAAGCATTATCAAATGACATAAAATGCAAATCAATTTCTTCGTCAATATGCATGATGCATTATTTAATATTAAAATAAGGCATGCATATTTAAATGATGTACATATTTTTAAATTTTAGTTTAGTTAATTGTTATTAAGATATGAAATTAATTATAGTATATATATTTATCTATATTTATTTATATAATGTATCCAATAAGTAACAGGATGAAATAGTTCTTACTCGTATTCTTATTCGATAAATTAATGAATTTTTTTTTTATCCATAATCATACCGATAAGCTAACGAAAAAAACTTATTCATTGATAGCCCTATAACTAAGGCTGATTGTTTGGGTGGTTTAATATAAAAAAAAGTTGTTAAATTTTCAATGCTACAATGTCAAATAAAACGAAAATAAAAATTGTCAATCATTTATAGGAGAAGTACAAATTTGTATAATTTAATTATTTTTTTAAAAAAATGTCAACATTTTTAGCGAATAGTGTCAATTTAGTGATGGACGAAAATTTGATAATATTATAAAATTAACAAATTTCTAAAAAATATTTGACGATGTTACATTTCCCTTGAAGAATTTTTACATTGAATGAAACGGAGGGGGAGTTGGGGTCGCTGTATCTGTACCTATTTAGCTGAAAACAAAAAATTCAGGAGCGGATGCAAGTGTTCTCAGGCCTCTTCTTGAAATTTTTTTTGCAAAATAATCTAGTATATTTTTGCGAAATAATCATGTATATTTGAAAATCTATGTTATTTTGTTCCTCCGAAAAAATTATAAATCTTAACCCTGACGAAAATTCTGAATCCGCCTCCAGAGCAGATGTAAGATGTATGATATTTTGGACTGTTCTAAGCCGATTAAATATAAGGCCAGAAATCCTTTTCATTTTTCAAGTTACACTAAAACTTGAAAAATAATAGCAGAGAAGCATAAGCAGATTTATTTCCTTCAAGTTTTCATTCTAAATATTTACAAAAAGATTCTAATTATTATTTAAGATATGCGACTTTTCACAACCATTATATTAAAAGTTGATTCTTGTAAAAATATATAAATATATAATCATGTGTAAATAATAGTCCAGGACTTTTGAAACCGAGTGGATTAGAATAAATTTTTATTATATAAAACTGACTATTCTTTTTATCTTAAAAGTGGGTTAAGGCCACCAATTTTATTTAAATTTAATAATAGATCACATGAAAAAAGCTCGATTTTCCGAAAAGAAAAATCAAACTTTTAAAGTGTCTAAATAACTAAAAAACTAAAGAGCTTACTCTAATAGTACATAGTAATAAATTCGGTTCACTTCTATAAAAGTAAATAATCTGTTTGTTTGGATTTACAAATAAAAACTGATTACAAATTCTTCTGGTTATTATCAATGTTTTCGTTGTGCAGTGCAGATACTGATTGATCATTTTCTGGTATAAAAAGGTTATTTTGTAACTCTTGATATAGCACAGGGAATTCATCAGAATTTGTGTGCATTCTAACTTAATCAGTAATGAGCTCAATATATGAATAATGTAGAGCTTTTCAGCCGAGAACAAATGCATCAATGAATTATAAAAAAACACCCTTAAGCGCGTTGATATTAAGGGTGAAACATATAGCAAATTTATGTATCACATTTTTTTTATGTATCAGTATCACGTTTAATCAGTAATCAAACACCCTTAAGCGTAGTCAGTGTACGTATCTGGTGAAACCTACCTGTTTGATATTAAGGGTGTTTGATATCAAGGGAGATACCATCGTTTTAATAAATTTTGGTGGTGTTTATGGCTTAATTCAAATTACTTAATTTTTGATACTTCGCTGAACAACCATACAGAAGAAATGCATCATTGTATTTGCCCATTACCAGCACAGCAGAAGATAAAAGTAACAACACCCTTAAGCTGTTGGTTGTGTTAGGAAGCCTGAGAATTGTGTGATGTTGTTATCTCACCATGAGCGTCTGGTAAAGTATGGTTGTTACTAGAGCTGTGGGGTTGTGAATGTTAAATTGGTAAATCAAACACCCTTAATTTTCGAAATCTGTTTACATGGGCTGGAATTTGGATGTGACTGGATCCTAGCCTGTTGATTTGGATTTATGGACCTGCAAGCAGTAGATGTTTGTTGGATCACAAGTAACTAGTTGAAGCCTGTTTACACCTTTTAGTTGCTCACTGTCAGGTTAGTTGTTGTGGTCTATTTCTTAATATAACATAAGATGCATTCAATAAATCTGACATACACGTCTGATCTGATAAAATAAAATCAGATCAACAAAGAATTAAATCAAATAAAAATATATGAGCTGAAAAGTAATATATCTTGCCACTGGAAGTGAGACAGCTAGAACCACTTTTGTCACGTATATACTCTTTCTATTCCCCAACTATCTTTATGTCGTACGGTAAATTATAACATACCATGTATGATATATTGTACGATCGGCTGGAGTTACTCCTTGATTGATGGTCACAAACTTGCTGCCAAAATAACCACATGCCGACATGCGTCGTCTCGCCTCTTTCCTTCAACGCTCGTCGTCACTCGTCACAGTCGCTCATCATTCAACTCAAGCGAAAATGTAATCCTTGTCGGGTCCACAAAGTATACGAGCCTGAAGCCCTGAAGCCCTGAATACCACTTTTAAAAGTTGGCATTGCTCATTTGGGTGATTTCTTTTCATTTATGATTACATTCTATTATCCATCATACCTTCGTTTGACATTCTATTGCTCATTAGGAGGACAACCACCTTTTTATGAAATTTTTATTTTTGCAAAATATATCTTGTAATATTGAGAAATGCTAAAATAATATACATAGTATGCGGCTATGCATGTTTAATTTGTCCAATAAATTCTATTTTTTAAATACTTTTTAAAAACAACTCAGAAATTGTATTTTTGTACTACTAAATCTAGGTTGTTCTTAAAAAAATATTTTAAAAATAATAAGAAAGTTCTAAAAATCACTAATTTTGATATAAAGAATTTATTGAGCAACTTAAATCTCTATTTATTGAACTATATATATATATACATATTACGGAAGGTGATGTACTATACATATTATTTTAACCTTGCTCTTGTATATTTATACAATTCGTCATTTTTTTGAAAAATATGGTTATATTTTTTTAAACGTGCCTCATTTTGTCTCACTCTGAATTTTTTTTTATAGATTTTCTCTTTGTGACGAAAATTCTGAATCCGTTCCTAAACATTTTGGCTAATATACTTTTAAATATTTTATTTACTATCTTTATTAGCAAAATAAATTATGATGAAATTGACACAAAAGTGGATGAACAAACTGATTATTTGAAAAATCGTGGAACTTGTAATCTTAAACAGAAACAAAGACCAGAAATTAGTAGTAAGGCAAAATCAAACAAAATATAATTTGAACCCTCAGAATCTAATTTCGTACTATCATCTCTTATTTCCATTTTATGTTCTGAACATATTATCCAAGTTGTGCAAAGAAAATTTGCCGTGTAAATGAAACTTGCAGCAAGATATCGAATTATGCAAGGAGATCCGTGCATGAGCGGGGGAGGGGTCATTTTCGTCACGGAACGCTACAGCACAATTTTTATTTCATTATTTTTATCGTGTTGTGTCAAAAATTGGAAGGAGTCGACACGGTACGGTTAAGATACGCCGTGTCGTGTTTAATCATGACGTGTTTGTTTGTGTCGTATTGTTTCAGCTCGACGTGTCTTATTCGTATTAATAGTGCCGAAAATAAAATAAAAAATAGGAAGTTTTTTTACAACAACATAAAAATATGAAAAAAAAATCTTAAAATTTTATTTTCAATTATTCTTTTGAACCTCTGGTATACTTTTTTTGAGAGCCATAATAGCTCCACTCTAGGTCCCTACTTCCCCTCCAACAACAAAAATTCGCTGCCACTCTCCTGAAGAGGGCATTTTCGTCATTTTTAAGAGTGACAAATTTACTCCTTAGACTAGCCGTAGCTGTTGGAGAAGAATTTTTTTTTAGTCATTTTCTATTTTAAATTCTGAATTTTAATAGCTTTGCATGCACATTTTTTGAGCCTCTTACAACCCCACTCCACTTCCCAATCCCCATGAGCGGGCCCCAGTTTCTGAATTTTTGAAAACCTCGGACGAACCCGCACATGGCATAATCCATTGTTCGTCGCTGGGTAAATTAAAAAAAATTGAATTTTCGTGTCTACTGGTACTTATCCGTGGCTAGTTGTGTCTTGTCGTGCCTAAATATATTGTGTCTAGTTATGTTCTCGTGTCGTGCCCTACAGTAGAAAATCTAAGCACGACACGCTTAAGACACAATACGTGAACAGTACTGTGCCATGTCCTGTGTCGTGCCTTAACTGTGCCGTACCGTTCGTGCCGTGTTTAGACACGGTGGAACAATTTTGAGAACTCTGACGTCGACGCTGAAAAATGAAATATTTTCATGTAATTCTATCTCTTTCCAATATGTATAACGCGCATTTTGAGCTGCAGTGTAAACAGTTTATTTTTTTAATCTTAAAATTTAGATTGAAGTTGCTCATTAAATTCTTCATATAAAAATCATTATTTTTGAGCTTTGTAGCTGTTCTTTTAAATATTTTAAAAATGAACAAAAAGATATGTTTTTTACATTAATCAGGATCATCTTAAAACGATGTTTAAAAATAACTGGAACGTTCTGAAAACAATTAAATTTCATATGCTATAAGGTTTTGATATGAAAAGTTTATTAAAGAACTTAAATTAAAAAATTTAATTTTAAATAAATAATTTGAACATTTTACACTCTAACTAAAAAAAAATACAAATATTCACAATAATGCGTGTGTCATGTTACTATCATGTTCATATGGGGTTTCTCTACATTAACTGAGTTCTGAGCGGACATTTACATGTCCATCCCCACAAACCCCATTAATTGTTCTTTTTAATATTAAATTGATACATACAAGAATGAATTAATGTATATATATATCTTCGCCTATTAAAGTTCTTTGTTCTATGATTTGGCATTCAAATATGAGTTTCCTCTGGCCCCATTATAAGTTGCTTTAAATTTGTTTCATCACATCACTGTGCAGAATTAAGCAAGCGAGAGTGCCCGTGAGAGGCATCATGCTGGTGCCAACTTGCCAAGCCATATCAGAATTCAATTACATGCATGCTTCTACTTTAAATGTAGATTCTCCATAATAAATGTTTCTTGTTTTATTAATTTCTTCTCTGTTTGTCCCACAAATTGATCACTAGGATCGATCCACCAAGCACTAGCTCCTTTGGATGTGGAGATGTGCTATTTGATACTATCTAATATCTGGTGTAAGTTTAAAACCGCTACATACGAAGAAATAGCCATATAGTAGCCCATAATCATAATCATGCAAGATAGATCATTTTTTTTTCTCATAAAAAAAAGGAGAAAAGTTGGATCATGTTGTGATTTGTGTATTCTTTCTTTCAATAGCCGTAGACTTACAACACACACCTAAAAAAAATAATCAGAAAATATGAGGTTAAGTCTCACAAATTTTATCATAGACAATAACATAAATAATTAAGTAGCATTTTGTTTTGTATTGTTATTTGTAAGATTTTCATATCTGACTGATTCTTTATTTTCTGTGGTTAAGTCATATTAAATCACGTTATTCTCGAAAAGAAAAACCGAGTGAAAAAACGTTATTGTTGATAGCATTGTAGATTTTACACCGATATAGATATCTAAAAGCAGTTTTCAGATCAAATTTTGTTGGTAATTAAATTTATATATTTTTTAAAATTAAAAATATAGAAATCAATATGAGTCCGTTGAATTTTGGCAAAAAGCTCAGACAAAAAAAAAAGTAAACGAGTTCAACGAACTAGTCTAGTCTGCATTTCAATTGGTGGCAACACAAGTAATTTGTTGAAATGAATTCGAATCAAAGACATGCACCAACCTGCTATAATTTTTATGTTACGTTGTTACGTTTTGTTTCGCTTGAACGAAATATGCAACACAACGGTTTATTCCAATTGAAATCTCAACAACTGATTCAAATCGTTGAACACGTATTGAAATCTAGTTTACCCAATTTTACTTTTTTTAGAAATATTTTATTATTTTTAAAGAAGAAGAAAATTCGTTGATTTAAAGATTTTTTTGGACCATCAAATACTAATTCATTCTCTTAGTAAACCGTGATCACTATTAATTCATAGCGATATTTGGAGGGCATTATGTGGAATCTTTAGTTTACGATAATACTTGTGAAAGGAAACTGTTTGATCTGATTTCACTTTAATTCGTTTACGATAAATTGGTTGACGACATTAATTATATCCATTTTGTCTAACAATTATCATATAAATAACTTAAGCTTAAATTTAAATGTGTGTATGAATTATTTAAGAAGAACTCTACTATGAGCACTAAAAGTTGTAGATCGAAGTCAATCTAAATTAATTAACAGTTTCAAAGACAACAGCTGCTAAATTTTTTTAAAGGGTGATTTGTGATAATTGTGCAAAAGTAAAAATAAATGTTAAACTTTGGTTTTGTCAAGGATAGAGGACCTAAGGTTTTGGGTTCAATAATTGCTTACTTATGTTGACAAACGGGCAGTTATCACTAGTGTTGATAGTATGAATTGAGGTGATCAATTTAGATATTAAAGATGATTTCTCAATTTAATCGCGTCTAGTATAATCGAGGTCGATGATTAGTCAAACCACGAGGTATACTAGAATTATAATACTCACCGAGGTTAGACGTTCCTAAATCAAAATACCGAACAATTACGCAATGGTAGAATGACCTTAGTGAAATCTAACTATCTCTCGATTAACTAATGTTCCTCTCGAGTACGAAGCGACCAATTGTTTCTTTTGGTTTCGGATCTAATTCATAGATTTCTCAACCGTTAAGCTCAAACCCTATAATTAATCAAGCAAGAGATAAAAGAAACAATACTTTAATCAACAACAATTCAAATCAATCATTTGCTAGTAAGCAAGTTTTATGACTACACTCTAAGCCCTAGAGAGAAATTTAGCCTCTCCAAGCAAATACAAGAAAACAATTCATTACAAACAAGAGAGAGAAACTAGAGAGAGAAAATGATCAAATAAAATCGAAGAAAGCTCTTAGATGCTCGAAAAATAGTCTCTTGCATCTCCTTGAAACTTAGATCTCCTTTTCCTTTTGCTCAGCCGCCAGAGAGAAGAGAGAATTCGCCCTGGGAGGAAGAATGATGGACATGGAAATGTTTCGGGCACTTTTCTCTTTTGAATTCAGGCTCTCTGAAATTTCACCCAGATTCTTGCATCCGCAAGAATATGCTTCTTGGATTTCTTCTGAAAAATGGGCAGAAACTTGGGCATAGAGCAAATCGTTGCATCCGCAAGAATTTGTTGTCTGGTCTTGATTCCACTACTTGATGTCCCGAGTCTCGATTTGAGCTCGTCTTGCTCCGATTCTCTTGTACCTGCATACAAAGTGAACAAACAAGGAATTACCATAAACTTGCATGCTTTTGTTCCTAATTAAATTAAAAAATTAGAAGTATTGGCCAAATTTGCATAAAAAATCTTGTGTTCTTATACATATAAATTTTGGTGCATCACACACTCTCACAATCAAACTATTATATTTTTACTATTCTAAATTGCATTTTTGTGTCGCTATTTTGTTTTGCCAAAAGTATCCTTAATATATTGTCAGAGAGATGTGTGCTTAATTTGTTTTATGTCAGGACAATGTAAACTATATATTAGCAGATAATAGATAATTATTTTCATTAACATGCATAAAACTGAGATGAGTCTTAGCAAGTGAAAACTGTTCAAGTCTTTCATCTGCAACTGACAAATTAATAAACAGGCATTATAACCGGTCAAAGCTCCTCTGTTTTATTTTTAATAGCTGTTGCATATTAAAGGTTAATTTTATTTTATTTCTGATATTTTTTGTCATTTCGTATAATCCAAATTGTAGAAAATAAATAATTTAAAAGTTGGTCACAAATAAAATCCAACAAAAACTATATTATTTAGGTTTTATTAAAACAATATGATTGACTATATTCAATCACATATTCACATGGAGTCATGGAGTCATGGAAGAAGCAACGTTGTGTCAAGGGGACCCATTCTGTCGTAGCGCAACAGTTGAGCTATAAGAAATGAACGGTTCAGATTTTGTCAGTTTGATTTGACTACCAGCGATAAGAATCGGAAAAGTTTTAAATCTTGACATGAACATCGAAGCAGCAAAATAAAACAACGACTCACATTTGATGTAGCGCAGCTACTGTGCGGCATCAGATCCCATTCCAGGTGAAGGGGCCGGTGGCAAACTGGCAATTGCCAACCTCCTGTTAAAAAAAAATCAAAATTATACCTTTATTATTATTATTAGTGTTATTAATATTATATTATTATTATTATTAGTGTTATTAATATTATATTATGTACGTAATAGTGACTTTAGAACTTTCAGATCTTTGTCGTCCGATGCAGTTGAATCATTGTTTCTTTTCTTTTGACATTTTTATCTTTACAAAATTTGATATTCATTTACAGAGAAAAGGTTGCAATATGCATGGTGTCTACACATATAGTTGAACAAAAATGTTTCACATTAAATCCAAAATTGTCAGTAGACAAAGCAAACAAAAGACAAAGGGATCCCAATTTCCCAAGCACTGCTTTTCTTTCTTCCTTTTTCTTCTTTTGTTATTTTTGTTTTAATGATTGGAGTCCCGTAGGAAAGCAAATACTTTCATCCAAACTTCAAAGAAAGACACCTACAATATTTTTAGAGAAAAACTCGAGTATACTTAGACAGGTATTTCACAGTTATTCTGGTATTTTCTGCTTACTTTCCGCAGGTTAATTTGGACCGTCGTATTAAAGATTAAGATTTGATTGTTACTGATATGATTCAAGAGAAGACCGTTTATCTTTAATCTGACGATTCATATTAATCTGTGCAGAATGAGCAGAGAAAAACTACGCGCATCAATCTGTATCGTTTGATTGCATTGAGGTTCATATTATATATTTTAATCAAATGATATAAGATTAAGTGAAGTATCTAGAGAGCACCTATCAAGACACACCTATTTTTTTCTCATATTCTTATTATAAAGTTTTCTGTGTCAATTTTTCAAGCTTTATATAAAATTTGGGACATGATTCAGATCTTTTTCTCAAAAAAAAAAAAAAATTCAAGCTTTATTTTGAAAAACAAACCTAATCTTAGGATATTATGTACTTACTATTGCAGGAATAAAATTAATGCTACGTAAAAATAAAATAGTCAAAAACACATCGCAATAGAAAAAAATAAGATACCGGTGATTTCTAAAGAATGAGGATAAAGTTAGCTACTAATTTATTGTTATCTGATGACTTATTTTCTTAATATTTTAGCAACATAGAGAAGGTGAGATTAATTAATTTGTTGGTTTCATATTAATTAGACATATATATATTAGACTTGTATCGATCAAATGTTATTTAATTATTTATTTACGAGGGTAGAATTTGAAGTTGCCAATTCAAAGAAACAAAAGGAAAAAAAAAAAAGAACGATTGTTGTAACAGGCATTTATTCAAAAGTTTGTCTATAAAAATATAAAATTGATTGAAAGAGACGAGGCGCTCAAAAGGTCAAAATTTGAACTAACCGACACAAGTTCTCTCTAGAAGTCAAATGTTCTTGTTTTCCATACCATCAATTATTCAATTTCGTAACCTGTTTAGCAAATCCATGTGTTTGTCAGTACTCTCTACTGGTCTCAGGGATGTTCCCACCTTACTGTTATGACACTATTTGGCATTTTTCTAACACTATTTGGCTTATACAAAAGCCCTCCTTTATACCTTACCGTCAAACCATTATTTCAGGATGAAGATTCTACAGTTTTACTTTTACTGGTTTTCTTAGGTTTTATGTTTGAATAGGAGTATAGGACACAAATTAGGAAATAGAAGGATAATTCAATCAACCTTTTTACAGAACATAAAATTATCTTTTTAAGATACTTTTAAGAGTTTTAGTGCACAGTTAATGGTAAAAAAAAATATATAAATTAAAAGTATTATTTAAAGTAGCAGTGTTAGAATTATAGATTGGAGATATTGTTAGATGTGAATTATGTAGTTGATTATCAATGTAATTGAGGATGAGAGATTATAGAGGTAGTACAATGTTAGAGATGTTTAGAATAATAGTTTAATCAAGGCTATAAATAAACTCTTGTATTTGTAATTAATAACGCAAGATCAATACAATTCATTTCTCTCAATCTCTCTTTACAATTCTATTAAGCAGGCACGTGTATAATATATGAAAATGTGGATTTTCTGTTCGCTTTAAAGTTGTTGTATAATGAAAATTGACAACAAAATTAGCCTGTATATATAATGCTCTCGAAACCAAATAGAAAATGCCAAGGGGACTGAGAAAGTGAAATGGAGTCACAGAACTGGCTCCCTGTTTGTTAAAGTTTTGTATCATTTTTAAGTTAAAAAATAAAGCTGAAATCTGATGCTTAATTAGCAGTCGGAAAGGAAACCGACCAAATCTTTTGCATATCTTGATACCTTAGGTTTGCATCTCTATATCTATACCAGTACTGTAATTGTTGCAGGATAACTAATTAAGAGCTCTCTTATTTGATTGATAGGCAGAAATATCAGAGCACTGAATGATATTTAAATACTCAATTATTAACTCTCAGTTAATGTAAACACATACAAGAAATTAAGGGGCTTACGGTTTATGTAATTAATTCTTGCTACTTCGCCCATTTTTCATGTTTTTTTTTTTGGTTTTCCAATTCCTTGTAAATACTTGTACTATTCCTTAGTAGTTGATGAAGCTAGTTGCCATCATTTATTGTGCACAGTGCACATGATGAATTCAATTATTTTTAGTAACGAGAGCCTTATTTAAGAATGCAGGAAATTACAGACGTTGCATGCATTAAGTGTGATATCCTTCAGATTTCTGTTCCTTGCTACTTCCTGATAATTAATCCAAAGTTCATGCAAAGTTCAATGCAAACCTTAATTTAGATTTAATGAGTAGGGACTTCTACCACCTATGACAAAAGAGGTCTCCTACAGTCAAGATTTTGTGACCCGTTCGGTCAAGTGATAGGAGTAGTAGAGGGACAAAACTCGAGATACTGTACCAGTGTCCTTAATTATTTGTTCTGAGAAATATGAATTTGTTGTGAGCAACTTTCATATTTCTTATTATTTATTCTAATTTTTTAATACCAACTTCCAAGTTAACTATTTAATTCTTTTTTCCCACTCCATATTCCACAATTCAACAGTACATAAATTGCTTGACTCAACATGTAATGATTTTTGTAGGTTGTACTGAGAGACAGTCTTAGCATACTCTTCCAACAAGTGGTATCACACTAGTTTTGGGGTTGACAAATCAGTGGAATAAAGGAAATTAGTATTCTATACTTTAAACGTTCCTAATGTTCTATCTTCTATGAGCATAACAGTTAATTTGAGGTGTTCTATTTCTTTTTTATGCTCGTCTCATTTTTCAGAACAAACCAAATTTAATATTGAATGTATTTTGCCCTTGTTTGTTTTTTTATATTGTTGTATATCTTTTAGTGATTCTGTGAAGAAAATATAAAAGTTATTACTTGTGTGTACTCTAATTTTGTCTTTTTTTTTTAAATAGACAGAATTTAGTTTCATCAAATAGGCTTTCGAAAAAAATAGATTGAAATTTTGAAGTCACTCTGTTCAAGTCTATTTATTTATTTAATTTCTTAATGTATTTTCTACATTTTTGTGAAAAATACTAAATTATGTGTGCGCTATTAAAATTTCATTTTATATTATCAAATCATTAATTTTCCTTTTTTAAATTATTGAGTTTTTTTACGAAATTATTCTCATAGTTGTTTCTTCAAAACCGTCGGTGTGTATGAATTTAATGTTTAAACCACATGAATTTAAGCATCATATTTCATTCATGTTAACTATAAAAATCTTTTTTATATATTTTAAGCACAGTTGTTGAATCGTAAAATGTATCGTGTATCGGTGAATTTTGTATCATATCGTGTCGTTAAGACTTAAGATACGCTAAGCTATTTTTAAAATAACAAAATGATTACAGTAATTAGTATCTAGCAAAAAAAATCTAAATAACTAAAGAAATCATTGTGATTTTAAATATATTAATAAATGTCAATTGATATCGATGTAAATTCCTTGCATATTTAGGTATTTACATGGATATCGACCTTTGTTTTTAGTAATCAACAAAATATTCTAGCATCATGTTCTAATAGTCAGAAAATGACATATTTGTTAACAAAAGAAATTATGATCCTATAATAATTTTTACTAACTAATAATATCATCTAAATCATCACTATCACTAGCACTATTATCAATCGTCGTCGTCGATGTGGTTGGGCAATGGTGATTCACCCTTGGATTTCACTACTTCTTACGAACCGTAAGATACGTATCGCTGACCCTTCGACTCGTATCGAACCGTAAGATACGCATCGCGTATCGTAACTTACTAACGTCTATGCTTTTAAGTATGAAATAAAATTATATGTTCAAAAAGGTATGTTATAAAATTATTAAATGACAATTTTCTATAAATTATAAAAATTTAGATTTCTTATTGACTTATTTTATTATAGATTTATTTTGAATAATTTATTGTTAAAGTTGTAGCATATTCTCTTAATATATTTCTTTGATTTTATTTTTAAGAAAACAGGCTCGGTCTACTTAAAATTTTCGTTAAAAAGAAAGAGTTTATACAATATTTACGTCATTTTATTGGAATTAAAGAAGAAGGAAATAAGAAAAAAAGAACATCCCGTAATTTTTTTATCTTTTTGGATTTATTCTTTCTTATGTGATATTTAATGATAAAACATATCACATGTACATTTTTTATCATAGAGAAATAGAGAATTGATCTCATCATCTTTTTGAAGTCATTCTTATTCAATTGCAACATTCTTGTTGTTCCCATGTGAAATATACGAAAGCCCAGTTTTACTGAAATCCTTCATATTTATAAATACAGTATCACATTATGAAAGAAAAACACTTTAGCTAATTAACCTATATTTGTAATAATTACCTAACCTAAATTATGAATCCAAGGCGATCCATTTACATAATGATTTAATATAATTTTCATACTTTGGCACTTACTCCTGTGAAACATTAAAAGCTCTGCAGCAGTGAACTGAACACACCGGATTGGCTCTTTTTCTTCATTTCTTTTTTCTTTTGTGCGCACATTTAACAACATTCCATTGGAACAAGATAGCATTACAATGTTCATTAGAGACAACAAACCAAAAGCCCCTTTATATATTTTTTTTTTCATTCATAAAAGTCCCTTTATATTACCTTACCTACCGTTAGACCGTCACCATTCCAAACTCGCATAACCCAATCCCCATTTACATACAATTCTTTTTTTTTGAAGAAACCATTTACATACAATTCAAGATGATGAAGCTCTGAAACTCATTTTTCTAACACGTTGTCTCTCAAAGCTAGAATGTGAGTCTCCTTTGTGTATTAACTGTGCTTGAAAGCTTTGAAACTTCTTCACAATTCGACCACCATTGTACTCTAATGGATTTGTGCCATGTCAGTGGCATGTAAATCATCCACGAGGGAATTGTAATCCATCAGAGTTGGACGGTTATAGTGTAAAGCAAGTCTATGGCCTGATTCAACGTGACCTCTTCTTTGTATGGTAAATTTATTCTTTAATTGGGTTTATTTAAAAAAATACAGCTCATCTGTTGAGGCTTGTTGTTTTAGAATATAGAGATGTCAGTTAATTTTGAAAAACAATACATCAGTAGTGTTATTAATTGGTGAGTGCTAACAGGGATCTATATCAGAAAACTTGATACTCTACTGGTATGCTTCTTAATGTAGCAATCCAACCATTACTACTGAACACTTGAATTGTAGCTCTGCCACTTTTAAACTGACCTATAATTAACATATATATCATTGAATAAAATTGAATCCTTGTGCTTCTTAGGTTAAAATGGCATTTTCCACCATGATCGATACGCTTTATTGTCAAGAAGAGCACCTCGACCTCTTTGATTACCACCAAGAAGAAAATAAAGAGACAGAAACCACAACACCAGCCTCTTTCGTTGAAGAAGAACGACAAACCAACATCCAGCTCCTCCGTTCTCTCTGCCACAAAGAAACAGAGACTAGCCCGGCAGTGCACACAGTGAACCCAACACCGTGCTCTCTCGGCTACCTCCTCTCCAGAGCGAGAAGAGACATGGTTGCATGGTTGACATGTGCAGTGTCAACACACAGTTTCACTACACAAACTGCGCTTCTTTCTGTCAACTACCTTGACCGATGTTTTTTAAGTGGGGTATTACAACTGCAACCTGACAAACCATGGATGGGCCGCCTTGCGGCAGTTGCTTGCCTCTCTTTAGCAGCCAAGATAGAAGAAATCCGAGTGCCTCTCCTCCTTGACCTACAACTGCCAGTAGCTTGGGAAGAGGATAGTGGTGCTAATGGTGGCGCTGGATTCTTGTTTGAGGCGAAGACAGTTAGAAGAATGGAATTGTTGGTTTTATCGGCGCTTCAATGGCGATTGAATTCGGTTACCACATTGTCTTTCATACAACCCTTGGTTTCTCTTCTTTGTTATGAGAAAAAAAGTTATCTTACTGCCCGGTGTGAAGGGACACTTCTTTCGCTTTTAGATGGTGAGTGTTTATTCTTTCTTATAATTTTTTGCATATTACTTTTTTTTTCTTAATTTTCTATGTTGTAAAATTAAATCATTTCTTGGTTTGTTAGATTGGAAATGGGTGAAGTATGCTCCATCTGTCTGGGCAACTGCAACACTTGTTAATGCACTGGAGTTGGATGAACCAGAGTGTATCATGTCTCTCATTAATGTTTCAAAGGTTGGCACAAAACATTTTCTCATTAATGTTTCATAATCCATTAATAACCCATGATTGCAAACTCAAAACTAATATCGGCTACATTTTCTGGTAATTAAATGTAGGAGGAAGTACAAGAATGTTGTATTCTAATACGAGAGCGAATGAAGGCCAGTAACCGCAAGCGCAAGCGCAAGCATTTTCTCTGCAAATTTTGTCTGGAGTCATCACCGGCAAGTCCACATGCGGTGATCGACACATGTTTTGGTTGCGATAATTCATCAAGCAGCGATGATTCGTTGAGGCCATGGTCTTCGTCTACTACATCTTCACCAGACCGGCCGGTGAAACGAACTCAGTATAGTAGCTAGTATAGGAGCATCACAAAACTCTTTTGAGAGATGAAGAGAGTAGACAAGCATGTGGATTATAATTGCTAATAATTTTGTGGATTCATTGCAAAACTTATTAAATTTTGAAAGCATCAATATAATGTTCTCCTTGAGATGATTCATTGATTTATTTTATCATTTGATCATGCCGTACGGCTTATGGCAAAGTTTTAATATTCTGATGTTCATATAATCACGTCCTTGGAAAAGTAACATAATATTGTTATATATCTACAGTTCTACACGGTAACACATTTCAACGGTAGTTGGAACAATTTGAAGTTTTACAAGCTCAATATTATAAAATTAAAATTAAAATTCTTGTTGGAATCAAACGGAAAGGCCTGCTGGTTCTTGAGCAACAGACCAACAGTGCAATATGTTCTGTTCTTTCATTAAATGTTGCAACCGCAAAGAGGGAGACGGCACATATCCGTAAGTTCTTCAATATACACACTCCAGTACTCAACCACTAAAATTTAAAAAACAAAATGTGCATATATGGAATCAAATCCGCTGCTTGTCAAATTCCTGTTTGTTTTCTGTTTGTTTTGATTTGGACTGTTTAAAACTCATTTAACGGTCAAAGCATCTGTCTCTGAATCAAATCACAGTCGTCCGTGACGGTTGGTCGATTCGTGGCAGTCGGATCGAGACAAACAGAATGCTGCTTGTCTCAAATACAAGCAGCAAATTCGGATCCGTGATCTATTGTAAAAACCCACAAAGATTGTGCTCGATAAGCATGATTAGAACACCACAAAATCCCACGAGTTTAACAAAACGACCTTGACTATAACCTTAATAATAATGTATCTATTGAATAAATAAATATTAAATGACTAAACTTGAACATAAAGAAAATTTTAAAGCCTTAAATTTCGAGTAAATAAGTTAATAAAAGATTAAATAAAATGCTTAATGAGGAATAATGATGAATATAAAATGGACATAATGATCGAAACATGTACATACTTAATAAGAGTTTTTGATAATACTAAATAAGATAACATTTACAAGCATAATTAAATGACTTCATAGGTATGTGTATTAATTCATGGATCAAGTAATTACTAATTAGTTTAATCAACGATGTCTAATATCTACTAATTCAGTTTTATAGATTTCCATAATTTAAATCATAAAGTCAGATAATCACAAAACGAATTATCAGACCCATTCCAAGTTCATAATAACTCGTTACGTGCCCTGTAGCAGGGTTGCAGCCACAAAATAATTAAAATCAAGTACTCCAAGTTCAGATTCAAATCAAAGCATGTGTTGTGACCCAACGGGTCGCTTATGAGTCCTGCAATAGCCGACCACACCTAGGAACACACAAGTTGGGTCATAAAAGGGCCTGACCGACCTCGGTCAGAGCAAACCTTAGGGAACTCCGCTGGTCCGAGATCCTCTGTGAATCCAATACAGTTCAAAGTGTCAAACGGGTCGAATAATGATGCAGTAATCGCTGATAACGGGTCAGATTATGAAGAACTGTACGTAGCTTCCCTATTGAATCCCGTCCGCTCTCTCTCTTCGCTGTCCTTTCTCCCACTCCCCCATTACCCCTTCTCTCACCGACTCATCTCTCGATCTCTCTTTCTCCTGTCTCTTTCACCCATCTCCTCATCGCCTATTTCTTTTTCTTTCTCTGCTCGACCGATCCCCTCGCATTAATTGCGCTGTCTGCCAACTCTCAAATTTTCCTTTCCCTTCTCCTGTTCCTCGCATCCCTCATTTGCCTTCTGTCACCTCTCGGTTCTCTGTCCAAACGAGAGCTCGCACCCTTCTGTTGCTTGGCTATTTGAACATCATGTCGCCATTAATACGAGTGTGTACTATAGCCTCCCTCTTTCTTTGACTTTCGAGCCTAACACTCGAGTGCTTGAGATGACTGCTCGAAGGCCCTCACCCGACTCCCTCGCCTCTCTTCCTATAAAATGCTTACCTCTCCCCTCTTGTCTCTTTCTTGCTCGGTTGGACACTCATGCGTTGAGTATAGATAATTCTAAAGCTGTTAAAGAGCGAGAGTTGAGCTCCGAGACAGGGAGGAGGGGAACTTTACTACGAGGGTGTGTTGGCCTCGCAGTTTCACTCATCTTGATCGTGCCTCACGAACTCTTACTGGTAAACACAGTCAACTGATTTGGTTTTTTTTGCTAGTACTATGCCTTGTGATTGAAATGCCTGATTTGTTGTTGCCTTGCTGTCTTGATTTCTGTTTGGGTTCGGGGCTTGTGTACTGATTTCACTTTGATGACAGTGGCCATCGAGCCACTGTCTGTGATGTTGCTTGACCTTGCTGATACTCTTGGATATGAACTGTTCCACACTAGAACTGATCTGATTTGTGCTTATGACCCGAATACTGAGTAGCATGGCAGTATGCTAAATTTTTCTGATAGGGTTGGTTGCATGGGTTAAGGGTTCTGATTTTCTGGTAATTTCGGGCACATGGGTGCCTGTGCTGGTTTGTGTTATGGTGCTGGTCTGGTGCTGCACAAGGATGCCAGCCCCTGTGCAGTATGTCGTTTATGTGCTGGGTTTTGTTTATGCCGTTTGTATTAGGAATAAGAATTTATCGTGAGTTCTGGACCCAAAGGTCATGACTGGGCCCATGTGAGCAATTTCGGGCCTTTAATCCGTTAAGAGGCAGAACAAAGGAATTTTTGTGAATTAAATTGGGCCTTGAGCCCGCTGGACCCTTAACATATCTTAGAAATTTATAATGGGCTCTGGCCCACCGGTCCTTGACCCTTACTGAGCTTAAGAGAATTTAAAAGATAAAATTTGGCCATTAAAACCAATAGATACTACACGATCGTATTAATGGACCCTTAATTATAACAATATAGTCCTAGGTATTTTCGGGCTTGGGCCCCGTTCAGGCCGAATTAGGTAAAGACAGATATTACACATACGGTGGCCCTACCCATCACACCTAGTAACTAGACCCGAGGATAAAGGGACCGAGAAATGTATATTGGGAAATGACGACCATAAGTCCGTGCTGCACGAGCTTCGGCTATGACGCACGAGTACGGACTTCTGATCCCACTCCAGGATTAACACAAACCAATAATTAATTAAAATTAACCAACTTGTGTTTTTATGTACTTTTCTATACTATATCTAGCACTAAACCATATAACGTATAATATACGACATAGCTATATAGTAGGATAGTTGTTTAGGAACGACAACGCGTCTGACTTATTGACACTTGACATACAATTATACGTGACGACTAAGTTAATTGATTATTTATAATAACATTATTAATTAAATAATAAAATAAGTTAAATATAATGTATATATATATATATATATATATATATATTAGTAAAATATCACACACTAGCGACAGAAATGGACTAAGTAATATTTACATGCCTAACAATATATATTGATCAATTTCTCTATATCACACCAATTACAAACACGCACCAAATTAAATATTACACATGAAACACACAATTATGACAAAGTAAACGTTTAATAAAATCTATTTATCAATTTCTCTATAAGCACAATAATATGCATCTATAATTATTAGAACATTTTATTTCCTTCTTTGCTTAATTTAATTAAAAGTCCGACTAAAAGTGGTTGAATTTATAACATGTCTTCCTCGTGCTATTCTTTATTGATGTTCTGTAGCATATCGTCCTGACGTCAAATAAATGGGAAGTAGTAGAACACTTAGAATCTCACACAACATTTAACAAAGGAATAGAGACACATAATTCACATCCACTAGCCGTGCAGCAAGGACCCTGCACGAAAACTTTGACTAAGTAAAAATGACAATTTAATTAAGTTAGGAGCATCAAGGACGTCTCAAACGCTTAGATTTTTAAACTCAAATGTTCAATTTAACTAAATACGATCCGATCACTAAATTAGGAGATTTAGCCGACTCGTATCCACTCGCGGGAGACGAGGCCGTTACTGACGCTGTCGACGCTGATACAGGCACAGACGCTTCAGAGCTGCCCCCGGAGTAGAGTCGACCTTGCGTATCGCTCCAGCTATCTCAGGTGTGGATTCCTGGGGATTATATTCCTTTCTCTTTTAATAGGACCAACCAGACTTACCTGAATTGAATTGTGGTACCAAACTACCAAACAATAACTGATCAGGCCCGTAGGACTTGAACTGTCATAATTGCATACCGGTAATTGTACCAACTATTGAGACAAACCTGCATCTCATGTCATATGCATTTCATGTTGCATATAAGATCCGATATACGGATCGTATTAGACTATTAGCTACTTATAGGTAGTTGCGTATCAAATATTATTATATATTTTCGTCGGGAGTGATGAGAGTCGGGCCGGTGAGTCTTAGCTAGGACGGATGTAGTCTGGGGGCATCGTGGGGATGGATTACGTACGGTAAACGGATTCGCCCATGGGGTCCATTTCTCGGGATGTCCCTAAGGACATTCGACCACTGCTCACCATCGATGACCATCACTTGGTGGCTCGTAGTGCCAGTTCGAGTGTTTGATTTTCAAGATCCTTACTAGTATAAATATTATAATATCTTTCGTTGAGTGATTAAGGTTCGATTTCTCAGTTTAGAATATGCGTGTCATATGCGACGTATTGGAGCTATTCCGTTCTTATATATTTCTATTTAGCCGATGTTTCGGGATCTCCTAATATTCGAAGGACTTCCTCCTTTGGCCCCTGGTTGGTACAGAGGAAGTCTGGGGCTCTCCTTTGGCCCCTGGTTGGTACAGAGGAAGTCAGGGGCTCCCCTTGGCTTTAACTAGTATAGGGAGTTCCCTTTTATTATATTCTTTTCAAACGGGTAGTCGGTTCCTTATTTCCGTATGACGACTGAGACCGAGTGTTTTCTTTGTATTATTCTCTTTCTGTGAGGGTAGGCGTCTCGGTTCGCTCTTTGACCGAGTGTGTGATGTTTGTAGCCGCTCTGCTTTACCAGGGCGTTTCGTTCTGGAAACTCAGAATTCGTTTTAGGTTACGAGGGCTGCTGTATAGTGCCCCAAGCCTAAAACAAAACCTTAGGTTACGAGGGCTGCTGTATAGTGCCCCACGCCTAAGGGGCGAATCCTGATGTCCTACAACCCGGGTTTCTAAATTTGACCGTCTGATCATTTGACTGGGAGCTTGATATCTTCTCATATTATTTATAGTATATTATTACTCCTCATACAACTTTTGGGTTTATTTTCGTATCGTCTTTTCTAATACATGTTAAGTAATAAAACGGAAATTTTGGTTCATTGGACACATTTAGGCGTAGTAATTTAAACTATAAGATAAGTTCTTTAAAAATGTAATTTGGTCCAACTCGAATCGGATATAAACCCAAAGGCTGGACCTTAATCCACACTGAGATTTTTATCTCACGTTCCACGGTTGGTTGTGGGGTCCAGGTAAGAAGCAGGAGCTGTTTTGGAGTCCAGGAGGAGAGCGCTAGGATGGAGTTCCGATGCCTTCCGTTTTGTAGACCTTCAGTCTGATTTGTTTCTTTTGTTTCGTTCGATTAGGAGTAGTTTGTAGTAGGTTAGTGAGGATCGTCTCATGTCCTTTGATGAGACCGACCTCTTTGAATGTATTTTATATTTCTTTAGCTTCCGCAGTAAATTTTGTAAAAAGGCACTGTATATATATATATATATATATATATATATATATATATATTTTTGGTTGTTGGATGTTCATGTATTGTGTTCACTGTGTGTGCTGTCCCTCTATTTATACAAAAATTGTTAATATCACCTTGTTTCTATAATAATAAATTAAGCCTTTCGTGTACTTGTAAAGTACACGTGGCGGGATTAACACCCCTAAGCTACTTAATATTTCTGGGATGTGACATCCTTCGGTGGTATCAGAGCCAGGTTGATGAAACGTGCTAAGACACGAAATCAATCATGTAAATGAATCATTACCACTCGTGTCCAAGGCCAAGTCAGTATGAGCACACACAACAATACATGATATCTGCATAGGTCTGAGTGAGGGTAGGTCTAGAACTTATACGAACTTATCGTATGATAGTAAATTCTATGACACGAATCATACCAACGCCAAGACCTCTACGAAACCCAGGCTTCTCGTTGTGTAAAGTGCTAGCATTAAATTATCACACAATTCTAGAACTACGTAACCTATAAAATACTTAAAAGGGATTATAATAGTGTAATTTTACCTTTACAGATACTTCTCTCATTCTCACCATGGTTCGTTCCACTGTTAGCGGCTCCCATCGCCGCCTCGCATCTGCTCCTCACCCTCATGATCCCCGCCTACACCTTCACCCTCACCCTACCATGCCACCCGCTCACGTAGATCCGCATGATGCGGATATACCGGATACCGCTAGTTCAGCACACGTCCCACTCAGAGCGCAGGGTCATCGTACTCCTTTTATTCCTCCTCCACCTCCCGTTCCCGTCGGGGTTGTACCCGAGAGGGCCGCCTCGGTGCAGTCGTCACCAGCCGCACCAGCACATTCCCGATCCGTCCTTACCTCGTAGCTAGGGACCAGCCAGCGGTACAGCCGCAGCCGGGACCTCAGCCACCACCCCCTATCGTCTTTGCGCCTGGCACGGATCCAGCCCAGCTTATGCAGGCATTCTTCACTGGACTAGCCCAGTTCACTGCCCAGACCGGGACTCCGGAGACACAGCCTGCACGCGACCCTTTCGTACATGCCTTACGAGAGTTCGAGCGACATCATACCCCCAGGTATGACGGCAGCGGCGGATACGACGCCGCTGAGGAGTGGCTTGCCTCTGTGCAGACCACTTTTCGTTTATCGCGTACTCTTGAGGCCTTCATGGCCGAGCTGGCGACCACTTTGCTCGAGCGAGATGCTCGGCATTGGTGGGCGACCCAGGAGCCTCAGCACGTCGGAGGCGTCCGAGCGATGTCATGGGAGCATTTCTCGGATCGCTTCCGTGCGAGGTTCATGGGAGAGTATCAGCTCTCAGCCTTACGTCATCGCTTTGAGACCTTGACCCAGGGGTCTCGTACGGCACGTCAGTACGGAGAGTTGTTCATTAGGCTCTCTCGGTACGCACCAGAGCTAGTTGCCGACCCTACCCACTGTCGTGCACGATTTATTCGAGGACTTCAGCCTGCCCTTGCGAGCGTCCTCGACATCTACCCTGGTACATCGATAGAGTTTCTACTGGATAAGGCCGAGTACCAGGAGGGCCTTATTGGTGCGCGGGCTGCAGCTCGCAATGTACGGCCCCGCACCGATGGGGCTTCCCCATCTACTTCTACCCCACCTGTTCCCCTACCTAGCCGGAGGCCACAGCAGTATCCTCCGAGACCTTTACCGGCACAGCCAAGACCCCCTCAGCCGAGACCTCTCCCCGCTCGATCCGGCGTTTGCCATATCTGTCAGCGGCCCGGCCATTGGGCACCCGAGTGCCCATCCCGTGTTACTCGACCTTCACCAGTAGTTGTCCGACCTCCTCCACCTACCGGACGAGGCGCGCCAGCCCCGCCTCGAGGCGAAGCGCGCGGCGGACGAGCTCCGGTCACGCGATCGGTAGCTCGAGTCCATGCCATTGTGGCTGATGACGCTACTCCAGAGGATTATGGCGAGGAGTATACTTATGAGGAGACTCCAGCAGTACACGTGGCGGGATTAACACCCCTAAGCTACTTAATATTTCTGGGGTGTGACATCTATATACCTGCATAGTATGAATTGCAAGAGAGAATTTTTGTGTGAAATTACAAATCAAAAGATGTACTGTTGTATGATTTTTTGTACAGCACCAATTTCGGAGCTGACATTTTACTGACAGCTAGTCAACTAGCCACACACCAAGCCAAATGGTTCCAAGGAGAAAACTAAACAAAAAACAGCTAGAAAACAACATTCAATGCTATCTCCTCTATATTAAATGTGTGCTCTGTATTATAATTTGGTACTATTCTTCAAGTACTGGTTTCCTAGTCACCTACAAGTTCCATTGAATTTCACCGAGTGCTAGCTAATTAACGTCATCACTTCACTGTTCAGACCAAAGGGTCAATACACGTGAGAGGTTTGAACAATCAAGCAAATTCTCAACTTGCCAAACCTATCATATTCAATATATTTTCTCCTGTTTTAAATGTT
>CAXKVX010001428.1:0-47471 GCA_964058865.1 Eleocharis quinqueflora
GGTCGGATCGAGACAAGCAGGGAAACAAGCAGGGATTTACGAGCAGCAGATTCGGACTCATATTTAGGGGCCTTGATTGAACAAAGAGCAATACTTAGTGGCCAAAGACGGACATTATTTAGGGATATTTTAACATCCCAATTCTCATAATTAAAAGCAAATATTCTCATACTTGCAACTATAATTGTGGCAAAATAAGCTCAAACATAGGGTAAGATATGAGAGGCATATCCTTCACATTAATCTACCCTTTAGTCACAATTCAATTGAACAAATTCAAGCAAGAAAACTCGCTAATCAGTTGCAAATTATATGAACTACTTCAACAGATTTAGTTGAGTCTATAATTCCAAAATAAAAGATCGTTGAGAATTTTTAAGGTACCATATTGTGCATAAATTGCAAAAACCCTAGAATCTATTGATGTAGCTTTAGCATAGTTCGCAGATTCTTGTTATATAAAAATATATCATATTGCTTTAGTTAGCTCTTTCAAATACAAATTTAGTTTCTAACAGTTTTCTAAATTAGTCCTTCAGAATAACCAAATTAGCCCCTTGACATTGCTATGTGATATTCTCATATTATTTGTCCTATGTAAATCAAAGGTTCTCTAACATTAAGAACTTAGTTTTCTGAGACCTAAACCAAATATCCTAAACAGTAAACAGTTAGGTGGCTAATAGCAAATAGAGCATTTAACAATACCTTCTAGGTCAAATGCTTTTGACCTACCATTTTCTAACATTTTTTTCCGATTCACAAGACCATTAAAACATATATTTTTATAGCCATAAATGAGAGAATTACAACTTACAAGTTTCAACTCCAACCAAAGCTATATGTAAATTTTAAACTAAAATCACGTTGAGCAAGGAAAAGCATCAATATTAACAGACTACAGCCGTTGCATCACAAAAAAACTATAAGCAGGTGTTATTTGTAAATATCTTGAATATATTTCAGTACAACTTGAAACTACCTCAAAAAAATTGCCAGCATTATCTGAAAAAGGGAAATAAGAGCCTAGTTTCAAATACTGCCATCTATGTGTCTGGAAAATCCAAATTAGATAAGCATATATAGAGTTAGAGCAAACTTTCAACATTCAACAGGTTCCAGCTTTTGACTCACACAACTAATAGTGGGCGGGTTTGCAATCTCATAAAATGTTCAATGTTAGTTGAGATGAAGCTATCTTCAAAAACTGTCAACATTATTTGGATGGAAAATGTTAGCTAATCCTAAATGAAAGGATGTTGGGTACCTTTCATCGACTAAACACGTTTTCATTAGTTCCTTTAACTTGACAATAGCTTAAGTGTTCAGTGTTGATTGCCAGAAAAAAAATGTAGTACTGTCTGCTAACTTATAGATAACTCACAGCTGCAAGGTGTTACATGTAAACTTTAAAAAACACTGGGTCCACTATGCTCACCGCCGAAACAACAAAATAACTTATTGCTATCTTAGTAAGGATATTAGCAGGTTGGACTGTGGTGAGGGGAGCTACCTGGCATATTTGACACAAAGCCTCCCTTATTCTCAATACTACCCCGATCTGCATTGGGGTCATGATCGGTTGTCATCTGAAAAGCCTGGCCGCCTTTGAGAAGAACAGAACGGGAATCACCAACGTTCGCAACCCACAGCTTAGACCCATTCACAAGGATTGCAGTGACAGCAGTGGAGCCACCCTGGCCAAGGTCTGGCCGGTGCGACAGGATGGCCTGGTCTGTCTTCTCGTAGGCCTTTATTATCGCTTGTTCGGGCTGAGTCCAAAACTCCTCCTATAATGTTCACAGAGAGTTAAAACCAATGTTGACATGAACTGTTCTCACATGAAAACAAAGCAAATAAAAAGGATTTTTTTTCATGCGCATCTTAGCAAATTCACAAATGTCATCCAATCTAACAAGAAGACAATATCATATATGACCCGGGGAATGTGAAAATAATTCCGTCTTGACCTTTTCCATTCACTGAAAAAGAAGCCCAAGCTACCTCTCTATGTACTGCTTATCTTTGAATAAATGTGCAAAGAGGAGAAGGAATTAAAGAAGGTAGTTTTAAAGGACCAACTCCAGCAGTAATGAGAGATTAAAAACCATCCTTGTGAGTTTTGCAGGGACAAAAATGAAAATGTTCCAAAATAGTACAACTACTGAACTACATATCAAAAAAGGAAAACATTCACCTCTTTGAGGATATTGTTAAAGAGATTTTTCTGCAGATAGTCTGGCACGTTGTGCCCCAAATGACCATCAAAGATAGCAAAAAGACCCAAATTGCGGCCATCGATCTGCACAAAATCGGCCACATGGTAGTCTTCCATTGGATGGCTCGTCATCCCCTTGACCAGGCTGAACCCATAGGACACTTTCATGTGGCCTTGAGTGCTCTTCCGTTTCCCACTCGACGAAGAAGAAGCACCCGATGACTGTGCACAAAAATTAAAACAATAGAGCATTTTTATGATTTTGCATGTGTGTAGATGGAACTTGGAAGTAACAGCTAACAAGGAACTGAAGGAATACTAGGGCTGGTCACTCTGATTGACAACATTAAATTAAGAAAAGAAACATTATAGAAAATTAAAAAGAAAGAAATTAATGTACTGATACTGATGAAATTAAGTATTACCTGAGAAAAGCCCCCTCCGAGGCAGCATAGCCTATGCCTATCCATAAATTAACTGAAATTACATGAAATCTTGACCTCTTCCCCTTCACAACTTGAAGAACCCTCTATTATTAGGATAAGGGAACCTGTAAACACCAAAATTGTTAAACCTATTATAACTTATCATCCGAATATGGTATCCAATACAATAAAAAAGAAAAATTATCTAAAAAAGGGTAGAAAAAGAAAATCAAGATATGGCCTTCTAAAATAATAACCCCGAAATCTGGAAAAGAGACCCGAGTAGCAAAAAGGAAACAGAAAGGATGGTACCAAAGCAAGGACGTGCAAAAACAAAAGAAAATGGAATAAACTAATATAATCTAATCTATTTTACCAAGTCGAAGTGGAGGAAGGAATCAGCTGTGACTGTGAGAAGAGAAGAGAAGAGAAGCAGAGAAGCAGTAGCCAGTGAGCGCAGCAAGGAAAGCAAATAACAAAAGAGTTTGTTTAATTCCTTGAGATTTATTGCTGGATTGCGCGTTGCGACTTGCGCGAGAGAGAGAGAGAGAGAGAGAGGAGCGCTTTCTGCTTTAAGTCAGTCAACAGACAGCAGAGGAAATAAGAATATCAGCGCTGATTTCCCTCCCCCAAACCATGTACAACTTTCTCTCTCTCTCTCTCTCTCTCTTTTTATTTCCTTTCTTTTTTTGTTAAGTGAAGGTGTACAACTTCAACTTCTCGTCATCTTTTATGAAGGGTAATGAACTAATGATTCAACGTATTTAATTGGAGTATGAACTTTTCAACCAATAAGTAGCAAGTTGTAACAAAACAATGTGGTTGATGAAAATTAGTTTTACTTTTTTTAAAGAAATAAACCACCTAATTAATTTACTTTGATTGAATGAATGATGCTTCACAAATCTACTAGAGTAAAATTTTTATTATGTTTATCCCTATATAATACTTTTGAAATTAAATATAACATACGTTTTTTTTGGAATTAAAATTACTTTTGAAAAAGAAATTGTCTCGAGTATAGCATTTTTAAATGGAGGTAACAGGTAGATAGGTGTCTCTTCAAAAAAAAAAGAAACAAAAATAGAAGAAAAAAAGAAGTAGATGTATGGATGAATTTTTGAGGGATAATATTTGAGATGTGTAGCATTTATTGAGAAGCATAAAGAAGGAAGAGGAAATTGGCAATCCTTGACTTTGTTGTCTGCTACAGAAAAGGCTTCATACAGTCATACCATACGGAGATGCAAATGCAAATGGAAGGAACCAAATCTGCTGCTTGTTAAAACCCTGCTTGTTTCCTGCTTGTCTCGATCTGAACCGTTCAAAACTCATCTAACGGCCCAAACATCTGCCTCCTAAATTAAATCACAGTCGCCCGTGATGATCGGACGGTCGGATCGAGACAACCAGTGCTGCTTGCCTCAAAAACAAGCAGCAGATTCGGATCCCAAATGGAAATGCTAGCTGTGAGCTACTGAGCTGTGAGCTGGAGCCTTCATTCAAACCACTTTTGTTATACTCTTTTGACGAACCCGGATCTGCTGCAGCGCAGTAGCGCGCTACAGTAGATGGACGGTCCGAATCGATTGTCAATTTCGCGATCGATCATCAGCGATTTAGAAAGATATTTATACTTTGACACGAATCTTGATGCAATCAGTAATAATCAGACGGTCTAAATGTTATGCTACATCATCCCGCGCAGCACTAGATCTGGTTCCCTCTTTTGACTGGGTCTGTTTTATTGTAACGTATGTTATGCAAAAATGCATCCATCAAATATAAATATATTATATAAAAAAATATAGGTTTATTTAATGACAACATCTGTCCGATATTTCTATCGAATAGATAACATCATAAAACATTCTAACAACATATAACATATTTATTGTGTTTTTTTTTCGAGTAAACTAGAGTGTTATTGAGCTTAATAAAAAATAATAATGAGTGATGCACTGATGCGTTTGCATATTAAATTTAAAATTTTTATTTATATTATTTAATTCTAAATCAAGCTGTCAAAAATTAACAACAAAATAGATGTATGAAAATAATTCATAAATTCCTAATATTTTGTTGGGACTACTTGAGAAAATCTCGACGTATTTGAGTTACGAATTTAAAACGGAGGATGATAAATCTTTCATTTATGAAATGTCTGATCATTTTGTACAAAATGTTCAAAATAAAAATTTGAAGATAAGAAATATTTTGAAGCTGGTTTATAGGAGAATAATTTCAGTATAATTTAAATTTAAAGTAAAAAAAAAATATATGTTGGAAATAACTTCTCATTCTAATTACAAATACAATGCAGTGCATAATATATGCATGATATATGTCCATATCCATGAAGTGGGGGAGAGAACCTAAATTAAATACGTAGGAAAAATATAGATAGCACTGTAGATTAAGATTACTACAGATTGGAGGGGAAGCTGTTCTTCGGCCGCGCAGTAGCTACGGACGACTAAGATTTTCTGCGTTGTAATCTACGGACGGTTCAGATTTGATTCAGGAGATTTGATATTATAAAATTTAATTTGCACGAATCTCGATGCAATTCAAAAATTAAAATTTACTTCACAACACGCACAATATTTTTTACTAAGGAATAGAAGATCTCATTCCAGATTGAAGAGCTTCTTTGAGATTCTAAACTAAATATTTTTTATGCTTGAAGTCTGGCCATAGTAAATTATTGATACAATTAAATAATACAATAAAGATATGGATTGACCACTTTGACTTGACTGAGTAGTAGTTCAAGTGGCATCTTCCACCTGTTACTCCGGATTATAACATACATGCATACATGATACATACATACATACATACATACATACATACATACATACATACATACATGATACATACATACATACATACATACATGCATGCATGCATATAATAATATTGCAGCTCAACCCACGGTGGCACATCAGCACATGGGAATTTGATAAGCTTCTAATTCGATAATAATAATAATAATAATTTATTAAGGTCTACAATTTATAATTTAGATATTTATTAATATTTTATACTACGAAAAACTATTGGTATGTTATAAAATAAATAATTTGTTCATTAATTTCATTCATGATATAAGATATTAAATAAATAATGTAGTGTGTGTATGATTTGGCCATTTATGAAATAATAATTCATGATATTAAATCACATAACCAATCCCGCTTGATTCATATCTAGCAGAATGTATGCATAATGCATGTCATTTTGTATATTAGGTTTAACACACACCTGCATATTAGGTAGTGATGTTAAAAATGTTCTCTTGCGTCTTACGTTGTGTTTTACGAACATAAAAAAATTATCTTTTGTCTTACGTCATGTTTAACAAATTTTTCTTGCGTTTAGTTAAAGACATGTTAAAAATATTTAATTTTTTTTATGTCTGTCAAGTACACAACAGAACAAAAAAATAAAATTTGTGTCCTATGAAACTTACGAATTCTAAAAATAAGATGGATTTATAAAAAAAAGTTGCATGCATTCTTAAAATAGACTAAGAAAAATTTGTTATATAATGTAATTCGGTACAAAACCCATCATAAAATTGATGTTCTACCTATTTTATATCCCACAGATTCTAAAATTAAAAAAGTTTGTCAAGCTAGGCCATTTTTGTAAGAACAAATGGTTGTGATTGAGTTTGGATCATAAAATACTAAATTTATGTTGTATTCAATCAAGGAGAGAGAATAAATTATCTCATATACATCGTGAATATAAAAGACATTCTTAGTCATCTCCATCTGTAAAAACATTCAAGTCTCTACATAATACTATTATTTCAGACTCGTAGAATACTAAACGTAAGACGAAATAAACGTAACGAAAGTGATCATTTGCGTTTACAAAAATCATTTACGTTTTATGTTGCGTTTAACAAATACTGTTGACTCAAACAATTTATCAAGTTTGTTGATTTGCAAAACAACGTGTAATCTCATCAAAATTTGTGAGAATTGATGCAGGATATTCAAAGCAAGATCAAGTTAAGCAAGGGGAGTTAAATCAAGGAATTACGAGCTGAAGATCTCAAGAAATTATAAAAGAATATAGGTTTAACTTCTTGGAACTTTGGTTATTTAAAATTGGGAGTTAAAACACAAACAGCAAAATTCAGAACAAAATACATATTAGCGTTATAACGCTCAACATGTCGTTATAACGCCAATGTGCACAACCCTGCGAAATGGCTGAGTACAAGGAACATTGTACTTGGCGTTATAACGCCAGAATTTTAAGATTTTAAAATGGAAATTTAAAATAGACTAAGATAGCAATAAATTCCAAAATAACAAAAATAACTCTTAAATATTGCTAAAGTTTATGAATATAAAATTCATTTGTCCAAAAACATTATTTTTCAAAAGTGCAAAATTTTCACCAAAATTCCAGAGAGTTAGCGTTATAACGCCAAAGTCAGGTTTTTGGCCAAATTGGCTAAGTCCTGACATATAGCGTTATAACTCTACAGTTGGCGTTATAACGCCAGAGTAAGGTACTTGGCCAATTTGGTTAAGTCCTGAACTCTAGAGTTATAACGCCAGTATAAGCGTTATAACGCTAGCACGATGCAAATTTTGAAACCTCATTTTAAAATAATAAATGATTAGATGAAATTCCAAATGGCTTAAATTAAGTCTTAAATATTGTATAAGATCATCATGATGAATTCAATTTTCTCAAAAACATCATTTTGCTCAAGAACATATTTTTCAACCAAATTTCCAGAGAGTTGGCGTTATAACGCCATCCCATGCGTTATAACGCCAGTGTGCTCAAAGAGGGCTAAATCTCCTAAGTACTGGAAATTCTGGAATAGCGTTATAACGCCATACTTGGCGTTATGACGCTAGTTCAAAATTCAAACGTCACAAAACTTTTCCTGACTTGGACGTGCGTTATAATGCTATGTTTTCTACATAGCTTGGTGTTATAACGCTAAGTACAACTTGCACAAAAATACAAATCTAACGTCACAAAATTTTGTCCTAACTCATGATGGCGTTATAACGCTGTGTTCTCTATATAACTTGGCGTTATAACGCTATGTTCCGAAAACCTAATTTTGTGCAGAAATGAAAAGGTATAAAAGGGGACCATCTTCTTCACTTTTTTTTTACTGAAAACCTTTAGCAAAAACAAGAAAACCTTCCAGCAGCCATTGTTGTGCCTTTGAGCTTATCATTAAATAGCTAAATCCATTTCATAATCTCCCAATTTTAATTAGCCAAATTGTTCTATTGTCTATTGAGAGATTGGTTGTGCTATTAGTTTAGAGAACCATTATCTACTTTCTTTTGTTTCCATTGTGAACCGTTTGATTAAACCTAGGGTCCAATTACTCTACCGGTGTGTGTAAAGAGAGTTGGATTCCGCTTTTGTATTGCAACTTTGTTTATTGGAGCGGACCGGGCTTTTTACCGCAAGAAGCGGGAGCACCGGGGACCTGGAGACGTAGGCGAGGCCATTGGTGCAAGCCGAACTCCGTCAACACGCGATTGAGCCATCTCTTTACTCTTTACTATTTCAATTTACTAATTCCTATTTGTATTGTGTTAATTATGATTGAATTGCTTAATTATGAGCTAGTGACATATACTTGAGTTGATTAATTGAGAAATTGTATTACGCTTCCGCATACTAATTTGAATCATTGTGTATTGTAATTGCATTTGGTGAGATTGCAATTAAGTTCCTAATTGTTAGTCAAACGAAAAATTGTCCATAACCTAGGCCGCCTAAGTTTACAAATACAACAAAAAGCTCTTGCATTTAACGTTGTGTCACAGCGAAACGAAACACAAAACGTTCAAAATGCAGTTCGTTGACAGTCCTATTTGCAGGTAAAAAAACTAAAAGAGGTGCTTGGCCCAAAGAGTTATTTTGGGCTCAAAATGATATGATTATATATTACAAGAGGTTCTGGATTGAACTTCTCAAAAATTGGATCGCAAGTTGTTGTCATTTTATTTATGGGTCAGGATTGAATTAAGAAATAACAAGGAAACATATCTTCTGTTGCATTTTTTTTTGCACGTTCAATCTGAACCGTTGAATTAACAAGATTAAACACTAATAATAAGAACATTAATTAATGTAGAACAAGGACAAGTGATAGCATAGAAGGCCAACTTTTTTTGTCAATACAACGTCTCCTAAGTTGATTTATGAGAGAGCAATAATGAAATTGTCCTTTGAAAGAGCTCAGAAAAATTATTTTTGTAGTGTACAAGTAAAACAATACATCCTTAATTGAATTTGTACCATCAATTTATATTCATTCATATATCAAGTCGAGTCAATCGATTACCTTTGTGATAATGAAATTAATACAAACTTCTAATATATATCACAGTCCATTAAAAAGAAAAGCAATATATGTTGAAATTAAGACTTCAAATTCAATAAATAAAGTTTGAACTACGTGTTAATATGATTAATATATCAAATATTGTCGCTAAAATTTTGATACGAATACATATAAAATTAAAGCGAATTAATTGTAATTGTTGATGGACCAATTATAATTAATTCAACTAATACTAGTGATTAAAATTAGTGTCAAAGAATTAAGATATGATTTGAAATTCATACGAATCAAGAAACAAATAAAACAGACCAAAACTCTTCTCTATGCGGGCCACAAAAACTAGACTTACGGGTCGCAAGGATGTGGCTCTCGGACCGCAGAAGGAGGCTTACATACTGGGAGAGAGAAAGGGAAAAATGGGTTGTCGAATACTTCTTGTGGGCCGCAAGGTCTCTGCGAGCTCCAAGATGCATTGTCTTGCCATGTCTTGCACATCTCGTGTACCTACATACATTATCTCAATAAATATATGTTAGATTGCATTTTTTTGCAAATTATCAAACCAAAAAAGTTGCTTAGTACAACAAAATGAACATACATAGGCTTTATTATCTAAATAAGAAATAGAAATTATGTTCATTTTAAAGGGTGAAACACTAATGCATCAAAATACAAACAAAAACCTGTCCTACATAATAATCTATTTTTTTTATTCCTTCAACTTTAAACTTTTTGCCGTCTCCTACATAAATGTAGCCCTCCGTCTCACTTGACTTGCGGAGGTTTAGGCAACCCTGCATAGATATACTGAAGTTAGATGTTGCATCTGAATCTATCAATCAAGAATATTTAGATACAACACTTAAATTAATTTCAGAACCAAGTAAGCCAAGACACATATTTTTCTTTTTCAACCACATGTTGTAGTTGGTGCAATATTTCTTAGTGTCACGACTTCTTGCAAAAGTGACAAATGACCTTATTTTCTGATTTCTAAGAATTATTGTTCTTCTTTTGCTTCTTAGCATTATTATCTGCACCTTCTTTGTTGGACCCTTTACCTTTCTACTCTTGCGCTTATTTTTCTTTTCCTTTGAGTCAGGTGTTGTCACATGAGCTTCCTCTCCATTATTCATTTTTTGTCTCTCCTCCTCCTACACTAACTGAGCTTCAAGCTCAGTCATTGTCCAAGCTTCTTTCATGCGATTGTAGGTCATGTTGAATTGACCAAAAGAGGATGGGAGAGACATGAAAATGTACTCAATGAAAAGATCATCAGAGATGTTGAAATTGTGTGCCTTAAGTGCACGTTGGAGCTTAACAATCTCAGTCTGTTAGATTAAACTTTTCTTTGGTTTGACAATTTGCAAAACATATCAGTACTAACCTTGCACAATTGAGTTTGGTGAGTTGCATGTTTAAATAGGTATATATTGATGTCGCAAAGACTCAAATGTGCACGTACAAGTTAAGAAGATCACATAGACATCAGGAGCAAGAAAATTGGACAAAGGCAAAGCCTTGCATTACCATAACGCAAGGGAACCCGTCACAACGTATTCCCAACTTGTCATAATGGGTTGCCTACCCATCACAATGTTTACCAATCCGTTATAACATATTGAAGAGGAGAAGAGTTAGAAGACAAGTCCATAAGGGCATTTGGCAGAGCCTTGCGTTATAGTAACGCATGCCACACCCATCAGCCAAACATGCATTGAAAGGTTAAATGGGAAAGAAACCAATCCGTTACAACGAGTTCTGTAGCAGGTTGAGGATTTTGTAACGCAAGCCTCCATGTTCAAAATTTCAAGACTTCAAGATGTGCCCGACCTATATATACTTGAGAGATACAGACCAAAAGTATCAAGAAAGTCCTCCTCAAGTTTACAAGCATCCAATTGAACACCAGAAAGAGCACAAGAGTCTTCTCCTTCAGCATCCATACTTTGAGAGTGTACAGGATATCTAATTTTCTAATTGTCAATTCGAGAGAACACATTGTTGTTTGTTTTAGTTTGGTGAACTACGTTGTGTTGTCAAATAGTTAATGGGTGAAGTTATGGTGCTTCGGATGCACCGTGCTTGCGCATCTGGACCCTCCGATGTGTATCCAGTTTCGATGCGCACGAATCTCCACGAATATCGATGCACATCGGAAGGTTCAGATGCGCAAACATGGACCGCATGGTGCATGCGCAAACACCATAGTTTTGCTCATAGTTAATTTCCAATAAATATTCATTTTCCAATAAATAAGGATAACTAGTATTATATAATCATTCAAATGGAAAAATATAAATATTGTAAGATTTCGTCCCGTAAATTGCATACCAGTGAAGAAAAGGTGCAGTTAACTTTGAAATTTGGATGGCTATGTAACACAATTTAAAAACCTAAACCCAATTAGCGAATTAGTGGATCAGTGAAAGAGAAGTGTCATTTTCATTTGCATAGGCTCTCTCGGATGAGCAGAGAGCCAGAGAGCAGATTCCATAATTTGAAATTTTGAATTTCCATTCCACGCGAGATAAAGACTTGCACTTGCAGAGCAGAGAATACAAAGAGGAGCTACAATCAAACCTCCTTACCGTGGGCCCCTCTTCGAGGGAAAGAGCCCAAAACTTCACTGTCAGAGCAAGAAGCAAGAGCTCTTGCTGTCACCTTCTACCAAGAACAAATAATAGCTTCTGGCTTCTGGATTCTGAATTCTGAATTCTGAATAAATTATGTTTAGTTTTGCAGGGCATTGAATATTTGAATGGCGACGACTCACGTGCTTTTAATTAAGGTGATTTAATGTACCAAACAGAATTGATGTAATGTGATTTACAAAATGAAGTAATATTAATCACTAAATTTTCTTACTTCTGAAAAAAACATTACCATCATTCCTCTGCTGAACTAAAAGTCGTTCAATAAATAACATTATAACATCTGTCTGTTCAGATCGTTCAAGCTGTCTATTTCACATTGTTGTGTATATATTACCTCTCTCTTATCCACATGCTTTAACTTAGGATGGGTAATTCAACCATAATTTTTTTTTAAGATATGACATTAATCCTGTCATATTACAGAAATTGATCAAAATTTATCTCTCTGCATCTTAGATCTGTCCATTTCTGAAAACTTGAACATTCCTTCCAATTGATCTCTAGGAGATCCAACAAAGAGAAAGATGATTATAGCACTATCTTGCACGAGATCTTTGCCTCGATCAAAACAATATGCTGAAGTCAAAATAATATCAAATTTGTGAAAATAGAGAATTGGAAGGCTTTAAAATACTTTGAGCTCTCTTAGAATGCAAGAATTAATGTTGTGAGAGATTTTTTTTTAGATCAAGAAAAGAGTAGTACCTTAAATAGCCTTCAACATATATAAGTAGATTTTGCTTCAGTGTTGTAAGCCGTTATAATGGTACACAAGCTGCTATAATGTTTTGTTGCTAGGTCTCCAAATTTTTTGTGTTTGACTTCAGCATACAATGCTTAGTTTACACAACAAAGATGTTATAACGATTAGTATTGTTATAACGTTTGGCTCACAAAGTCGTTGTAATGTCTAGACCTCACTATTGGTGACGATCGATCCTCTCAATAAATTATTGTGCGTTTGGATCATGTCATAGTTAGTGCAAAAATAATGCTATTTAGATTAGTGGTTGAAATAGTGCAAAAATAGTGCTATCTAGGTTAGTGCAAAAATAGTGCTAATTTTGTGCAATCTAGGTTAGTGAAAATGTTGTTTGGATTGCACATTTAGAATAGTGATGGTGAGAATTAGTAAAATAATAAATTATTTTAGTTTCTAACGAATAATAATAATAAAATAATAAACTATTGATATCAATTTATAATATAATAATAATAACACAAATGACAATAATACAAAATAAAAAAGTAATAATAAAATAATGAAAATAATAATAATTATTATTATAATAATAAAAATAAAATAATAATAATATAATAATTACAATTACAATGTAATAATAATTGTAATGACAATAATGATAATATAATAATAATAATATAACAATTATAATGATAAATAATAATAAATAATAATAATAATAATAAATTTAATAATATAATAATAAATAATGACAATAAATAATAATAACAACAATAATATTAATAAATAATATAATAATAATGATACTGATAAATAATAATAATAAATGATAATATATAATTATAATAATATTAATAATAATAATTATTATTATAATTATATTGGTAATAATTAGAAATATATAATAAATAATTTAACGATGGTAATGATAATATAATAATAATAATAATAATAATAATAATAATAATAAATGATTTTTGCTATCCTTACAATCACTAACCTTGCTAACCCAATCAATTGACGGGTTAGCAGATTAGCAACTATTTGACACTAATTCAAAATAGCTAAAACATGTTTAGATCATTTTGAAGTTCAAAATAACAATTATTCTCGAATTTGTGCTAACTTAGAGTGATCCAAACGCACCCTTACTAATTAGTCATATTTTCAAATATGAGCTAATGCGATATAACGGTAAGAGAAATGTTATAGTGTTATAGTGTTATGTCGATCGTTAGAAATCGTATAATGTCTTGCACATAATTCTTAGAACGGTCATGTCACTTTGTTTTTGTACTTAGTCATTTGGCAAAGTCTATTAAATTGTTATGATGGTTTGCAAATTAGAATGCATTGTTTTGACTTGGTTAGCTTGTTTTGTAGTTAAAATGCAAAATATAAAAATAAAAAATAAGTACCATATGCTCTTATGTTAGATTTATTAATTGTTTTCAGAGAAATTGTCTAGTACAATAATTATTTATTTATAGTATATTAATTATTAAGAATTCAGACATGGATGTATGGATGTGTGTAACTTTGGAATAGTCTATGTGGATCATACATTCATAAAAGGAGTTGAAAAGATCATATGTGGAATGCAGTATAGTTAAAGTGAGAAATGACGAAGTATGATGTGAGGAAAGTCATGAAATGGGAGTAGGAGAGATAAGGAATAAGGATAAAGGATGTATTATCAATTATCATCATGGAGTTGATGTTACACGGCGGTGCCACGTGCCATCAGCGGAGAGGGTGAAAGAGTAAAGAAAGTAAAGAGAGAGAGAAAGAGAAAGAGAAAGAGAAAGAGAGATGCACCACAGAATGAGTGCCGTATTCGTGTTGGCAGTTGGCACCACATCCTCCAATTTCCATCGCTTTTATTGGCACCACATCTCCACTCTCCAGTCTGACTATCCTTCCCTTCCCTTCCCTTCCCTTCCCTTCTCGTCTTTTTCTTTCTTTCAATCTTTGGGAAACACCAACACCCGTACCAACTAATAAACTATACAAACCCCAACAAAATCGGAAGATCAGGCTCCAATTTTACAGGACATTTTTACACAGGGGAGGGGAGGAGAGGAGGAGAGGGGAGGGGAGCAAAAGCAAACACACTCCACCCACCACCCAAATTTTAAAACCATAGCTGATCTGCTGATGCCGGCGTCACCAAGCCAGCAGCATCCGCATCAGCATCAGCATGAGACCCGCAGCATCGTCTGGTTCCGCCGCGACCTCAGGGTCGAAGACAACCCCGCTTTGTCTGCCGGTGTTCGCGCCGGAGATGTCATCCCCGTCTTCGTGTGGGCCCCCGAGGAAGAGGGCCCCTTTTACCCCGGCCGAGTCTCCCGCTGGTGGCTCTCCCACAGCCTCCGCCACCTCGACGCCTCCCTCCGTGCTCTCGGCGCTGCTCCTCTCGTCTACCGCCGATCCCCCGACTCTGCCGCCGCCCTCATTGACCTGGTGCGCCGCACCGCCTCCACCAATGTCTTCTTCAATCATCTCTACGGTTAGTTGCCTACCTTTGCAGTTCAATTTACCATCCACCAATCATCTTTACTTTTATTTTTCTTTTTCTCTGGGCTTCTGTTTTCTGACTACTGCTACTCTGCTACTGCTAGGCGGTTGCCTCTAAATCCCACTTTCCACTATTTGCAAATTCTCTTGTTTATTAGCAACATTCCATGCCGTTTTGCCTATGCTTTCCCAAAGAAGAAAGTCAGACACCTATTAATTGATTAAAGTTCAACCTTTCAATCCATCTCCAACATATTTCATTACAACAATTTTTAATTGTGATTTCTTTCCAAAATTTTGAGAATAACTTCGACTGAACATTCATGTGTGACCCACCTATCAAAAGGGTGCTTTCATTATTGCTACTTTCTTTATGGCCACTTATTGTCTCTTCTTTTGCTCATTTCTTTTATTAATTGCTTCACCTGATGTTGATGGGTCTTGGCCTTTTTTGGTGATATTTCAGATTTGTAGATTTGATTGGCTCTGCTTAACTATTCCTTTTTGTTGGCTTATGTTTGTTTGGTTATTTCTCTTGTATTTATCTATTCAAGTTGAACCATTTATCTTTAATTTCAATCCGTGTAGTATTTCCTATCAATACACAATCACACAAACTGAAGTCCGACAAAACACACTTTTTAATTATCATTATTTTAACCATTTTCATCACTCTAGCTCTTAGTTTCCTCTTTTTTCCCTTCTCCATGTAATTGCTCTTCAAAGAAAGCTTGAAATTGAAAAATTGATAAATTTAATGCTGAGATGGCACCCTATACAGCACCATGCCAGGACATACCATCTTTGCTTTGACAATAGTAGAATGCTGATGTGGATGTAGTGCTGAACTTGCAGCCATTGTTATAATGCTTACATGACACTAGTTCTAGTACTAAAAAAAACCAAACTGATTTCTTTGTTATAATGCTTACATACCACTTGACATTGGTACTGGAACAGATAAATTGGTACCTGCCTGCACTGGTAATAGCTTCCCTTTTGATCTTTTTGTTATTATTGTTATGTTTATATGTAAATTCACTAGCTCTAGTTTTAAGAAAAAATCAAACTGATTTCTTTGTTATAATGCTTACATACCACTTGACATTGGTACTGGAACAGATAAATTGGTACCTGCCTGCACTGGTAATAGCTTCCCTTTTGATCTTTTTGTTATTATTGTTATGTTTATATGTTATTTCCTGGTGTTTCAGATCCTCTCTCTCTTGTGAGGGACCATCGCCTCAAGGAGCTCCTATCAGCCCAGGGTATAAATGTAAATTCATTCAATGCTGACTTGCTTTATGAACCATGGGAGGTGAATGACGAAAATGAACAGCCATTTTCCACTTTTGCCCCTTTCTGGAATAAGTGCCTCAGCATGCCTTATGACCCTGCTGCCCCTTTGCTTCCACCCAAAAGAATATCTTCAGGTACATGAATACCCCTTGCAAAATAGGCCACGCCTGATGCATACCTTCAAAGTAACTTGTGTTTCTTTCTGTTTTATTTAGCATATTCTCTATCACGTGATTATGTGACATATCATGGCTCTTCTTTTCTTAGTCCCATATGGTTCTTACTCCTTCTGTACTATCCAGTATGCTCTCACGGACCAAACAATTAGAAAAGAATGTCCCCAAGTTAGAACTCTCTGTTGGCATTCATAATTTCATATGCTAGAACTCTCTGTTGTGCAAGTTAATTAATTCTGATTAACTGAGGACCAAATTAGCCTTTACGCAAATGCAGACTGCATCTCCTAAACCAGCCAAATCTCAAATCTGGTTAAAACAATTGACACATCTCTTGCACTCTTGACAAAATCTAATACAGCCAAAAACCCAAACTGCAGGTGATGTATCGACATACCTTTCAGACAGCACAGTATCGTTCGAGGACGACTCAGAGCGGGGGAGCAATGCATTGTTGGCTCGAGCCTGGTCACCTGGCTGGCGCAACGCTGACCGAGCGCTGATGGCCTTTCTCAATGGGCCGCTGATTGACTACTCAACCAACCGCAAAAAGGCTGATGGTTCCAGCACCTCCCTCCTCTCCCCGCACCTCCACTTCGGTGAGCTGAGCGTGCGCAAGGTTTTCCACCTTGTTCGCATGAAACAGCTCGTATGGACCAATGAAGGAAACATGGCTGGCGAAGAGAGTTGTAGCATCTTTCTTAGGTCAACTGGCCTAAGGGAGTACTCTAGGTATATTGTCCCACTGTGTCAAATTAACGACAGTTTGTATTTGTGCATACAAAATTAAAGCCAATTGTGATTAATGCTAAGAGGCTAAGAGGCTTCATGCAAAAAACTCCCATATTGATTGCCCATATTGATTGTTGGAACATTCTAGAATAGATCAATACTGTTAGCTTACCTTCAACAAAGTTAGTTCTTCAAGTTAATTCAAACATCTGCCGAAGAAATATATATATATGAGAAGATGATATAAAATTTCTAGTGAGTTCATTAACCTAGTCAGTGGTTCACCATTTTTGATAATGGTTAATGGATCACCGCATCTTGCATTATTCTTTACAAATACTGGTAAAGCTAGTTAATTAAAGACATGCTTCTTTGACAACAAAATCTTCAAGCACCTAATGGATTGTGCAATATTGAAAAACTACCACCATTTTGATCATGGTTAATGGGTCACTGCATCTTGCATTATTCTTTACAAATACTGGTAAAGCTAGTTAATTAAAGAGATGCTTCTTTGACAACAAAATCTTCAAGCACCTAATTGATTGTGCAATATTGAAAAACTACCACCATTTTGATCATGGTTAATGGATCACTGCATCTTGCATTATTCTTTACAGATACTGGTAAAGCTAGTTAATTAAAGAGATGCTTCTTTGACAACAAAATCTTCATGCACCTAATGGATTGTGCAATATTGAGAAACTGCAGGCCTTTTCTTTTTGCTATTCTATTTTGTTCTAATTAAAGTTTACTTTGGTTCATTACAACCTAAAATTTCTGCATCCCAATCTTACGACTGTACCAGGTACATGAGCTTTAACCACCCATGTAGCCATGAGCGGCCCCTCCTGGCACACCTAAGGTTCTTTCCATGGGTGATAGATGAAGGCTTATTCAAGGCATGGAGGCAAGGAAGGACCGGCTATCCGTTAGTGGATGCTGGTATGAGGGAGTTGTGGGCTACGGGTTGGCTGCACGACAGGATTCGGGTTGTCGTATCGAGCTTCTTTGTGAAAGTTCTCCAGTTGCCGTGGCGCTGGGGGATGAAGTACTTCTGGGACACTTTGTTGGATGCTGATCTCGAGAGTGATGCTCTTGGTTGGCAATACATTTCTGGATCGCTACCAGATGGCCGGGAGTTGGATCGGATAGATAACCCTGAGGTACTTATGGATTGCTTGCTAGAATTGAGAAAAAAAATATAAATTCCCCCACTCCCAACACATGCACACATATTATTCATACAAGTTCCAACTAGAAAGTTGCTTTACACAAGTACCATGGGATTTTTCTACATGCACAGAACCAATTCACCACTTGGTGAACCTTTTCAAATGGGGTTGATAAAGTGCTACCCTGCCTAAATTGATAGACATTCTAATAACAAGCAACACCAACAAAGCATTTTGTCCCAAACAAGTTGGGGTAGGTTAAAAATGAAGTCCATATTGGATTTCGTTTCCATAAGTGGCTGAATTTTTACATTGGCTCGCCAAGCCTATCACAACCCTCATCCTTTCCGGGTTTGGGACCGGTAATGTAAAAAGGCAGAGTTATAGACATTCTAATACAATTTAAAAATGGTAAATGTGTTAGATCATGGTAATGTTTTGACAACCATGGATCTTCATTTCTTAAGTGTAGACATTATCCTGTCCAGACAGATTTAAATTTGGAAATATTGTCTATTGATGATTATCCTACATGCCACAGTTTGAAGGGTACAAATTCGACCCGCAGGGAGAGTATGTGCGCCGGTGGCTGCCTGAATTAGCACGACTTCCGACGGAATGGATACACCACCCATGGGATGCCCCTGAACCTGTTTTGCAGGCTGCTGGAGTCGAACTAGGGTCCAATTACCCACTACCAATTATCGATTTGGATACGGCCAAAGCCAGGCTTCAGGATGCACTAGCCAACATGTGGCAACTTGAGGCTGCATCAAGGGCTGCAATGGAAAACGGCACGGAAGAAGGCTTGGGTGACTCGGAGTTGCCTCCAATTGATTTCCCAGTCGATATGCAAATGGAGTTCATCGAGACTGAACCCGTACCTGGACCCAGACCTGTTAGGGTCAACGGAGCAGGCCAGGTTAGGAGACGCCAAGACCAAATGGTACCTAGCATGACCTCATCATTGATCAGGGTCGAGGAGGATGAAGAGGTGTCAAATGGGTCAAATAACAATCTAATGCATAACATAGGGAATGTTCTTGGGCACAATGCAGAGGTGCCAACTAATTTTGGCTTTGTGGGCGTCGGGGTAGAGAGAGAGGGAGGGAGAGGCACAAGAGCCAACAATGTTGTCAATAACAACAACAATAACAATAATGCATGGAGGTTCATGGTAGAACCAACAGAAGCTTCTAGTACCTTCACAGGAAGGGGTTCGCAAGGGGTGGTGCCTGTGTGGGACCCACCTAGCATGTCTAGCCGGTCAGAAGAGCCTGAGATTTCTTCTGGTGGTTTTCTGCAGCGACATTCAGTGCAACCGAGGCACATTATGGACTGGAGACAACTGTCCCCGGCAGTGTAAGTAGTAGTGTGGCTAAGTTATATTATTTCTGTTCCTTTTCCATACTTTTCCGGGCTGTAAATCCAATAATTTCTGTATTGATTGATGATTGGCAAATTGAATAACAGGACAAGAAGTTGGGATATGGAGAATGCAGTACAGCCAAATTTTATTGGGTCGACTCAGTCGTGATTCAGGAGCAAACTTAGATAATGTTAATTATTTATATTCTTTTCCTGTCATGTATAATTGTGTAGATTTTTAAGCTTTGCTAGGACTTTTGTACCGTATAGGACCTAGAAAGAGTTAACTGTTATATCAAATTATGAGTAATTTTCCCAGCTGGTTTTGCAAATGATGATTAAGGAAATAGAGAGCACTGCAAAAAAAGAGTAATTTTTTGGAAGTAACACAATGAAAGCATGTTTTGTTACGGCCCACAACAATTACACAGTCCCTATATTTTTCTCTAACTGTATCAAGAATTCAAGATTCTTCAATCAGCTAATAAAAATAATCAAGGAGAAGTCCAACAACATAAATGAAAGAGCTTTCTAATAAAATCTAGCTCTTTTCATAGACCTTGCTGCTTAGTCTTTCTTCTTGGGGTCGACATAGGGGTACTTCTGGTAAATGAAAATACTGGAAATGACAAGAGGCAGAGCCACAAGGCAGTAGACAGAAGGTGGTTTTCCATCAAAAATAAATTGCAGAAGTGCCGTCACGAGAAGCGCTGATACTATGACAAAACCCTGCATCACAAATCGAAATTCTGGGTCAGTAATGCATCTTGAACCTAAAAATCAACAAATCGTAAAGAAAACACCATCTACAAATTTCCCTTAGCACCCAACGATTTTCTTATTTCAAAGAACACCTGTCAGATTGGTAAAGTGGAGTTTGATATAAATCTTTTCAGATTTTCTGACATCCTTCCAAATTTTCTATCATCTTTCGTGACATTTAAGTAATGAAATTTATTATTGAAGTTTGTCAAGAAAGTGAAACATTGGCTTGTAACTGCAGGTTTTACAAACTAACGTCGGCCTTGATTTGCTAATATCAGTGACCAGTCATCATTATTTATGTTTCATAATTCATACATAGTTTGTTGAACAGATACAGTTCTGCCCCTACTTCAATTATTTGTGTGTTGAATTCTGATTTTGCCTAAATGTGAACAAATTGAGTTGATTGAGTTAATATTTTGTCATTTTGCTTCATGAAACCTTAGTTTGACAGTTGTATATTATTTCAATTAACTGAGAGAAGAACTAAGCAGATGTTGTAACTAAGAACTGTTTCGCAAAATGATATGATACTGAAAATGAAAAAATAATGGAGAAAAGCACAAAGGCTTAACTTGCCTTCCTAACACCTCCAGCATAGGCAGTAACAAGTCCAACAAGGATGCCCCCTACAGCATTGAATATAACTGGAACCTAAAAAAAGGGAACTTTCACTGTATAAAACACAAGATAATATATATTTTAATTAGGAGTTAAGAGTAATAAATATGATCCTGGCAGATTGGACAGAAAGGAAAAGAATTTGTGACCTAATTACCCCGACCACTCCCCTCAAAAAAAGGGAAAGAAAAAAATAATGATAACCCTAACCATTTTAAAAATGTCTGAACTAGCACCTCACAAAATCTTTTACTAATGAAGATGACAAAAGAATGGGTGTTTTGGTACTGATTGAAGAAACTAGTAAAGAATTATGCTTCATGTTTTTTGGTTCCAAAGCAACAGGCCTCAGATTCATACAGTATCCATAAGACAAACTCAAGAGGAAAACTGCAAACAAACTAGGCTTTAAGGATTTCTACAAAAACAAAAACAAAAAAAGAAAAAGAATAAGAAAAAAGAGATTGCAGTTCATTCATGAAATAACTAAGTTTGTTTACCACACATTCGTCAGAATAATAAAAGAAATTACCAGAGTCCACGGTGTCCATCCATGAAAAAAGCCATATTTTTTAATGGCTTCTCCATCTGGGGAGTGAACCATGCTAGCTGACAAGCAGAAGCTGCCTATAAGTGACATCTCTATTGTCATGAGGTATGAAGTGTGCTTCTTAACCTGAGAGGCCCACTGGCAGAGAGAAGAGGCAAGGCCAGAAAGAACTGAGGCGACCATAACAGGAACAATTCCATATAGGAGTATGTTATCGGAGTGAGCGGCAGTTAAGGTTGGTTTTGTAGTCTCGCCGACAGTTAGGAGTATGGCTGCAATGATTAGCAAGGCGAGCGCTAGTATCTGTTTGGGTGATTGCTTTTGTCCTAAAATAAGAAAGGTGAACAAGGCAGTGAAGATGAGCTTGGTCTGGTTAAGGATGGAGAAAGTTAGGGAGTCGAGATTCTTGTAGGAGATCTGGAGCAAACTGTTTTGGACGGCGTAGATGGCAGCGGGGAGGGCAGAAGCAGTGAGAGAAGCAAGGAGACTCCACTGCTGGAACTGCTTTCTCAGGGTTCCTTCTCGAAGCAACAGAACGATGGCGCATATCACCTATATTATATTATATATATGTGTACAGAACAGAAAGGGGAAATCAATGATCTTTAGTCACTGAAAGCCATTCATTCATTCATTCATTCATTACCAGTAGAAAGTGAATGAAATTATGAATGACCTACCTTTACAAGCTCACATGCTAGAACCAAGGAGGTGACAATGACTTGCCTACTGCAGAAAAAGAGAAAAGAAAGAAAATTGGTAAAAATTGAGCCCTAAGAGCAGTAACAGTAACAGTAACAGTAGGAGTGGTCGGTTGAAAGTTGAAAGGAAGGAAGGAAAGGAAGAAAAGTGGTTGAGGGAGGGAGGGTACCTGACGAAGCGCTTGGAGAGGAGCGGCTGAGAGCCGTACTGGAGGGTTAGCAGCAGCAGGTAAACCCACACCCGAGGCTTCTTCGTCTCTGCCTTCCCCTTCCCCATTTCCTGTGCCTTTGCCTTTGGAGAAGCCATTTATTTTAATTATTTTATTGGGTGAGGGGAGAAACAGAGAGACGACGACGACAGCCAACCAAGTGCGCCTCGTCGGTCCGGTCCGGTTCGGTTCGGTTCGGTTCAATTGGAATTGGGTGCTTCTTCTCCTCGAATCGGATCGGATCGAATCGAATCGGGAATGAAATTGAAGCTTCAAGCAATCAAGCATCGCCTGGCTACTTGGTAAAGCCACTCCCACTCGAATCGTGTAGCGCAAGACGTAAATAGACATCAAGAGCAAAGTAAATCAAGCTTCAAGCAATCAAGCTTCGAGCAATCTTTTTGATTTGACAATTTACAAAGTAAATTAATATTAAACTTGCACAATTGAATTTTAATGAGTAGTATGTTTATTCAGATACAAATTGATGTTGCAAATGCTTAATTATGCATGTATAAATTAAGACAATCAAATAGACATCAAGAGCAAGCAAAACAAACATAGACAGAGCCTTGCGATATCAGAATGCAAGGAAACTTGTCACAACGGGTTTCCAACCCGTCATAACAGGTCACCAATTCGTCACAACGGGTTGAAGAGGAGAAAAGTCAGAAGATAGTGTTGAGGAGGAGTTTGGCAAAACATTGTGTTGTTGTAGCGCATGCGCAACCCGTCATAATGGTTCCTCACCCGTCACAACGGGTTCTTGTTAAGGACAACCCAAAAGTCAGCCAGAGATGCTGTGAAGGGCAAAAAAAGGAAAGATGCCAACCCGTTACAACGGATTCTGTAACAGATTGAGGATTCGTAACACATGCCTCCATATTCAAGATTTCAGGACTTCGAGATATGACCAGCCTATATATACTTGAGAGATACGAACCAGAAGCATAAATAAAGCCCTCCTCATGTTTACAAGCACTCAATTGAGCACCAGAAGGAGCACAGTATCCTTCTCCTTCAGCATCCACATCCTGAGAGTGTGTTAGAATAGCTAATTCTCTAATTGTCAATCTGAAACAATACTTTGTTGATTATTGTAGTTTTGTGAACTACGTTGTGTTGTCAAGTAATTCATCATTGTCTTTGATTATGTTGTCAATCAGACAGTTAAGCCTTTATAGAGCGGCGTAGTCCTTGCAATGGATTTGGAGCTTAAGATAGATTCTTTTGTTGTTTGGAATCTAAGATAGGTTTCGCAATTATAAAAACACATGTGATATAGTGGAATCGATCTCAGAAGATATTTTGGATCCGAGAATTTCGTAGATGTATGAACCACGTTACATAGCGATTCTCTTGCTCTTTATTATTGTTGTTGTTGTTGTTGTTATTATTATTATTATTATTATTATTATTATTATAAGTTAGAATTGACACTTAATTTTCTCAAACTTTTTTAACATTTATAATCCGCAATTTTTGTGATATGCAGCAGCTGTATTGTTGATCACTGGACGAACTACATAATAAGATTATTATGTAGGCTCAAACCAACCACGTGACAAACAACCAGCCTGTCAAGTGTCAACAGAAACAAAATAACGAGAGAAAAAAAAACGGTTCATGACAATTACGCCTTCTATTGTAATCAATATGTCACTGAGAATGTATACTGTGGAAACAGATTCGCTGTCATTATTTCGATGACAGAATGCTGTCATTGAGTAACTGACTGTTGGGATTCACAAAATAATAGAACTTTTGATTCAAATTTATAATGTTGAAATTTAAGACAGCGATCCGAATCTGCTGTCATAGTTACTCTGTCATCGAAATAATAACAACAGATACGAATGTTGTATACTGTATATATATGAATAAGGACATGACGCAAAATTTCATATCCCGAAAAATATCTGAAGGCTTTTTTGGTAAAATAAAATAATAATAATAAATAAATGAGAGAATTGTAGCGCACTTTTTATTGATATAATATAATATATTATATATGTTTAGGGTTTTGGACCAGTCAACGCCTTAAAAGAATCTAGCATTAAAAATACCTACTTGTGAAGTCTTCGATATTCAAGTCTTTTTGCATACTTCGATGAGCAGTGTGAATTTCAATTTATATACAGTTGGCCATGTGATAATGTTTGAAAAGGTAGTTGAAAAATATATTTTTTTAATTAAAAGCGGAGAAAATTCGTTTGTTTCGTTGAGACAGATTACAACTATAATGTTCGATTATTGTAAGGGCAAATTTATGATTATCGTCGTGGTGAGACAAATTTAAGATTTTCAGTAAAAAAGAATAAGTTTTGAATTATACGTATATTCTTATAGTTTTTTTACTTGAAATTATAGTTTCAGAAGTACATCTTAAAAAAAAATTAGAATAAAATTATTTTTAAAATTCTTTCAAATTGTAAGCGTATTGTTCTAATTTATGAAAATATATAATATCAAAGATATATTTTGAAAAAAATAATTTTTCAGGAGGAGTGCTTGCTCCACCATGACTCCATGTAAATTTGCCCCTTAATATACCCAACTGATACATAAACAAAATCTAAGTTTCTAAGTAAAATCTAATATAACTATTACATATGTCATCTAGAAAAACAGTCCTACAAGCTCTAATTTGATCAATATTTACAACAACATCATACCAAGAAAAACCAACTATAAGTTTTATGCTCATACAGACAAAATATAAAAGTTTCAGATTCTAATCAACATAACAAAAGAACCATCAAAACCAAACACTCAACAATTCAGTTCTAGAGCATTTCAATTATCTCTGATCCATACAAGATCCACAAAATCATTCCTTTCCTTCTCCCTTTATCTGATCTAAGATTTGGGATATCTTCTACATCTTGTGGCATGATTAAATTAAATTTAAGAAAAGAATTATATCTATTGTTTTGGCACCAATATTTCAAAGTCGAAATAGGTTGTAAAGTTATCCCTCTAAGTGATTTTGGCATTTTATCTGTAAAAAATAGTTTGTTTCTCTAACCAAACTACTCAAATTACTGCACTCTTATCAATTCAACTACAATAATATTTTTTAATGAGATCATTGCATCCATTCTCCACAAATCTTCTAAATGTATCCCTTCAAAATCAAAATTATTAAATTTTCCTATTCATTTCCAGATTTTATTTATAAACAAGCATTCTACAAATAAATGATCTATACTTTCAACTATATCACAAAACATATAGGTATTATCTCCTTGCCATCCTTTCTTAATCAATAGAGCTTTTGTTAACACTCTTTTTCTTCTTACTAATCACATAAAGACTTTAATTTTTAAGAAAAGTAGAATTCCAAACTACATCAAAGGAGGGTTTCTAAAGCCTCCATAATCAAGCTAATAATATAATGATGAGATTGAGAATGTTTATGTTCTATTCCATCTCCATATTATCTTATTTTTTGTATTGCAATCAAGTTTGACATCTAAAACAGTGCTTTAAGCTTCTCCCATTCTTGATCTACTTCTATTTAGTTCAGTAGAAACTAAAAATAAGTGAGGAACGAGGAGAGAAAAAGTTAATTCTCCTTTCCATCTATCTAATCAAAAGAGGGTATTTTACCATTTTCTATTTTTTAATTAATACAGGTTGACATCATATGATTTAAAGATACAAAAAATTTCCAAAAAGAAAAAATAAGTACTATTATGCTCTTCTTCATACTTGTCCATCAATAAAAAGTAGTTATTAATTTGAATTGTTTATATTATTATTTATTTATTTAAGAAAAGAATGGAGATTAAATTAATGAGCCTTATGGGTAGCTCATGCATTCATGTTGCCTTGCTTGAGATATAAGAATAAGAGTATTCCCTACTACTTATATATATTGACCATTTTGGAGATGGTCACCAGTCATGGGAGCTAGAGTGCAAGAAATATTTGTAATTTATGGCTCGCTCGCGTTTGACTCGTCAAAATTTCATTATTAACTCGTTCATATCAGCTCGAGTTGTTAACGAGATGAGCTGGCTAGCTTGTTTATTTATCGAGACGAGCTCAAACTTGACTCAGCTTGATTCGTTACAAGTCGATTTGTTAACAAGTTGATATGGACCATGCATTAATGCAGAATAATTCACAACAGTCGATTCTGATTCACTAAACCTAATTATAAATACCCAATTTCCAATTCTCTCTCTTCGCAAACCTAATTACAACTTGTATAAATTTTGAAAGCGAGTTATAATTTCGACCTGAACGAGCTGGAGGCGAGTTGAAGGCGAGCTACAACTTGATAGATTGAATTTCTGTTTGTTGATATGTTGACGAGCTAAATGATACGAGTTGAGACAACTCGAGTTATAAACGAGACAAATTCGAACTAGCTCTTTCAGCTCGCAACCTAGTAGCGAGACGATAGCTCGACTCATTAGCATCTTGAGACGAGCTCGAACCTCGTTCAGCTCATTCATGTTTGACTCGTTTGCACACCTAATGGGAGCAAAGAATTCAATTGGTGTCCATTGTTAATCTGTCTAACATAAATAAATGATTTTTCTTAATAATTATGTGAATATAGAATTAGAAAAAAAATTCTTTGGTTTGGAGGTAACACTACTAGAAAAAAATGATATTAGTTGCTTGGACAACTGTATGTGAAAGTAAAGATTATGGTGGTTTAGGTGTATTAAATTTAGATATAGTGAACAAATCTCTTTTAGCTAAATGATGGTTTAGATTTTGTGATCCTCCAATATCAGGATTATGAAAAAAAATATTACAAAATAAATAAATAAACAAGTAATATTGCTCTTTTCTCACCTTTTTGGAAACATGTTAACTGTGTACATCATGAGATGTCAATTAGTGTTAACAAGAAACTAGGTAATGGATAAAGTATTAGCTTTTGGCTGGATAGATGGAAATGAGGGTTAGCTTTTTTCCCTCCTATTTTCTAATTTTTTTTGGCTTGCTCTAATCCATATATTAAAGTGGATAAAGCTTTCCTAAATAATATATTCTTCTAAATAATAGATTGTTCCAAGGGTTTAATGGACAATTAGTTGGTACTCTTAGACATGAATGGTCCAAGCTACATGCAATAGTTGCAGATGTTAGTATAAATCTCCTAGATAAATATTCTATAATTTGGAGATGGAATACCAATGAGAAATTCTCAGTTCATTCAATGTATATATGGTTGGAGTTTGGAGGATCTAAGAATTATCATTTTGATATTATTCGAAAATTCAAACTTTCTTTAAAGATCAAAGTATTTATGTGGTTAGTAAGGAGGAGAAGAATTTTTACAAAAATGTTCCTTCTCAAAAAAAGATGGCAAAGAGATGTCAAATGTGTATTTTGTGATCAAGATGAATGCATTGATCATCTCTTTGTAGATTGTCAGTTTATTAAACAAATTTGGATTTGGATAGGTAGACATAATAATTTTGAGTTTAATATTAGCAGGTTAGATGATTTGTGAAGTATTGATGCTCAAATTCCACTCAAAGATGCTTTGCTTGTTGAATTGATTAAGGGTGCAATACTTTGAAACATATGGTTAGAAAAGAACAAACTATGCTTTAATGACAAGAAAACTAAGTTTGTTAGAAGTTTAGCTACACAAATTATCAATATCTTAAAATGTTGATGTAAGCATAAGAATGACTCATCCTATCTTAAACTTAATCTAATTGTTCCTTAGGATGTTCGGAAATTACCAAGACATACTCTAGACATAGGAGCCAGATGGTGGTGATGGAGCATGTGGATCTGTTGGAGGAACTGAATTCAAGAGCTATGCCAACAGAGTCTTTGTCTAGAAACGTCCCGTGTCTTAAAAACTTGTCCTCTGTTAATGATGATACTGATGGTGAGGAATTTGAAACATGTGATGTAATATATTATATTTTGATAAACTGGTTTGTAAGTAGGTTATGCTCTAATACTTAGAAACAAACATATTATGTTAGTTGTCAAATGTATCGTTATGGTTCATTGACATTATAATTTATATTGTATTGTAATAAGGACTCCTTTTTCAATGAAATAGGTGGGGTTTCCCCCACTCATTAGTCAAAAAAATAATTATGCGAATACATAATGACTTTCATTTAACTTGAAAATATATTTAAAATACATAAAGTTATAAATTGTTTTTTGTTTGACCCTGAAAAAAATAAGAATTACAATCATAACCCTGATTTCAAAAGTTTGATAGTCATGACTCTATTTTTCTGCGTTCACATTGAGAGTAAATGTATGCATTCACAACGAAAATCAAACAACAAAAGTAGATAAGGATCGTGCAAAACTTCGGACCGGCGTTCACGTTTGAACGTTGCGTTCAGACAATGTTGTGAATGTAACGCATTGACGCACGTTCCGATGCCGCGTTCAGACGTGAACCAAGATTTCAAATTACTTGGTAAATTTTTTTTGTTTTGTGAAATCGAGTGACGTTGGTTTCTGAACACGCGCTAGCTCTAGAAAACACGTGAACGTGAAAGAATAAAAATAGAGTCGTGGCTCTCAAATTTTTAAAATACTCCATAGATGTAATTGTTATTTTTTTTTGGGTCAAAAAAATTCTGAAGTTATAATGGATAAACAAAACAACAACCTATCCCTTACATAAAATTAAACTACTTACCTCCTAAATGGGAAAAAATGGATGTAACTTTCTCTTCTGGATACCATTTGCATTGGCATTTGCATCAGGCATTGGCCAATAAATGGCTTCCACCGGATTTCCCGCAGCGCGATTCCCAGTGTCCAATCGTTAAATGGTCACATTTTCTTTTCTTTTCTTTTACCAAATAAATATGATGTGAGAGCATCTGTAGTCAGTGTACGTATTCTACTTACAAAAAATGATGATATATATATTAACAGTTACAATTTCAAGATATATGTGAAATACTTATTGCATTAAATGTTATTTATTTTTGACAAGTTACATGAATATCTCTATTTTTCTAATTGCAAACTATTTATTTCTTTCATAATTAAAAGTAATAAGAGTAGCACAATTACAAATTTTAAGAATAGAGAAAGATGAAGAAGTGAGCAGCATGCCGCATGCAGCATGCGGCTCACTGTTGCATCGTCTTAATCTTATCACTTATTTCACTTGCCATTTTATTATCTCATGATCTCTTAATCTTAATCTTTTCTTATTCCCAGATCATCAATCGATCCATCGAGCGCAATTCCACTTGCTTGTCTCCACCAAATGTCAACTCATTGGAAATTAATTGATTTAATTACTATTTCCTATCCTTCCCTCTCTCTCTCTCTTGCATAGTTGCATGCTTAATTATCATGTGTGTGAGTGATATATAATTATATATCATATCATATATGTAACCTCGATCTCAGCTAGCTCACTAATGTTCATGCCATCATCCCCAACTATGCAACCCACAATCTCCCGCCAATTTGCATTCAATCCATGGAGATGGACCTTCTTCCTTGGCGTTTTCTCCTTGTCACTTCTTCTGTGGGCAGCAGCACAGGCACTTGAATGGGCGTGGTTCAGGCCGAGGCGCCTGGATCGTGCCCTCAGGAACCAAGGCTTGCGCGGCACTGCATACCGATCCCTAGCCGGTGATGTCAAGGAGAACACCCGCCTTAACAACGAAGCGCGCGCCAAGATCATGCCCCTTTCCCACAACATCATTGCCCGCGTCGAGCCGCTTCTATATCAAACCATGAAAGAATATGGTGACAATTATTAGTATTATATATAAACCTTTTTTCATATTTTTCCCCTCATCTAAAATTAGAATCAAACCATGAAGCTATATATGAATATTGATTTTCTTCTGACAAAATACAGGCAAACAATCCTTCACCTGGTATGGACCTTATCCAAGACTTACTATCATGGATCCAAAATTAGTGAGAGAAATCCTATCCAATAAATTTGGGCATTTTGAGAAACAAAAAGTAAACCGAGTTGTTCGGTTATTAGCTGATGGCCTTTTGATTTATGAAGGAGAGAAGTGGAACAAGCACAGAAGAATTCTTAGCCCTGCCTTTCATTTAGAGACGTTAAAGGTACTTTAGTTTACTGTGGTATTGAGATCATACTGATAATGTTAAACTATTTCCATAAAAAGCTTCAAATTAATAGAAATAATTAAACTTGTATAATTTACTTGAATAAATTTAATTAAATAAAACGATATCAACAGATCAAGACAAGCATCGATCGTGCTTTATTTAGTACGCCAACCGATCAATCTATCCTAAAAATAGAATGACACATTTCATGTAGAGCTAATTGTTTGTTCATTTTCAAGGTTCTGATTCTCAACATCTCAACATCTCATTAATTGCCAGTATATATAAATAGTAATTCGAAGGAAGTATACTGTAACTCTCAACATCTCATTAATTGCCAGTATATATAAATAGTAATTGTAATATTTTGAGAGGAATTAATAGCAATTTTTATTATGAATTAGATATACCTCTGTTCTTTCATGCGCAGCTTCTGTGTGTACTCAACCGATCGAGAGATAGAGGCAGAGCCTATACAATTAGTGCAAATAGTAATGGAAGTTTTAAAGAGAATATTTATTCAATTAATTAGATCAATTCACGACCAAATCTTTAAAATTGGATTAAATCTTCCTCTTAATTTTCCTCGGCCTGTTCAATATATTGGCTTAGTCATAATCGACTAAAATTAAAGTGATTATATCAAATTATGATAAAATTTTAAAATAAAATGTCATAATATAATTAACAGATAAATGCAATGTCATACCAATTTGTTTACTAAAGCAATTAATTCCTCGCCACTTATCAATTTTCCATTTTTAATCTAATAATTTTGCTGGAGTCAATAAATTACAGATTAAGATAACTTCTCTTAATGCACTACATAGCGCCAGCTTCATACCAATGCCAGTCTCCAGTATTTTGGTAAAAAGGTTATCAACTCATCATACTGGTATGTATCAGCCATGCTCATATCAGAATAGTTTTGTCAAATACTTGACAATAACAAGAGAACTAAAATTCTGGGAGAAGTGATAAAATGTCAGATCTATCATTCCATATTTAAGAAAGAGAATCTTGATATTTCATATTTAAAGATGATGATATGTAGAACCCATGGATACATTTGTTCTTTCCAGAGGATTTTGCCAGCATTCTCTACATGTTGCGTCGAATTAATAGGACGATGGGAGAACATGGTAGGGTCTGACGGATCTTTCGAGTTGGATGTATGGCCAGAGTTGCAAAATTTTACTGGAGATGTCATTTCAAGATCAGCATTTGGTAGTAGTTACGAGGATGGAAGGCGCATTTTCCAACTCCAAGGCGAGCAAGCCGAGTGTCTTGTCAAGGCTTTTCGCACCCATTACATGCCATTCAACTGGTACACACTTTTCCCTTTGTATTCTTGTTGTATTTCTGAAATGATTTTTTAACTTTGTCATGAATAAGTGATATAATTTTGCCTTTTGTCTTACATAGCTACAAACTGGGGTAATTGACAATTTTCTTTTAAAGAACTATAAAATATTACTAGCAGTTATTTACTGGTGTCACAGGTATCTGCCAACTAAAAACAATAAAAGGATGAAGAAAATCGATAGAGAGGTGGAGATGCTACTTAGAGGTATAATAGCAAATAGAGAGAAGGCAATCCAAAAAGGAGAGACCACGAGAGACGACCTTCTTGGTCTACTGTTGGAGTCAAACATGAGGGAGACAGGGCAAAACAAGAAATCAAACTTGAGTCATGGCATGACAACTGAAGAAGTGATAGAGGAATGCAAATTATTTTATTTTGCCGGAAAAGATACTACATCTGTGCTACTGACATGGACGATGATTGTGTTGAGTATGCATGCCGAATGGCAAGAAAAGGCTCGTGAGGAGGTGTTGCAACACTTTGGAAGGGAGAAACCAGATTATGCTGGGTTGAGCCGGCTGAAAATTGTGAGTGCCTGAACTTGTTTAAAAAACAAATAACATCTACTCAGAAAGGCCATAATGTCAGATTGCGCCCCAAAAGTTCGATCAATTTGGTTTGTGACTAGACTACAAGGCCAGATACAGATTAATTTAAGTATGTTTATAAGTGATGTTGGACATGACGATGATGATGACGTATCGGGCTAGTAAAGAAGCTGATAGTATTAAACCAATATAATGTAATGTGCCTAAACAAAGATTTTATATTTAATGACTGTTAGTATGGACAGAATTTAGAAGTATTTTTAGTTGATTGTTTGCATATTAGATATGTTAATCTGCTGAGATGAACTACTATAATGTCATGTCATCTAGGTACACATTCGTTATTTCAAATTCTTAAATTTAATTTTACGTGCAGGTGACCATGATACTATATGAGGTGCTTCGCCTGTACACTCCAGTGGCTATGCTCACCCGGCACACATACAAAACCGTGCAGTTTGGTGATATAACTCTCCCACCTGGTGTTGTCCTAGGTTTGCCGATTCTATTCATCCATCATGACCCTGACATATGGGGCCCTGATGCGACTGAGTTCAATCCAACACGGTTTGCTGAAGGCATCTCCAAGGCGACAAAGGATGGTCAGGCAGCCTTCTTTCCGTTCGGGTGGGGCCCACGCATATGTATTGGGCAGAACTTTGCACTTCTGGAGGCTAAGATGGGGTTGAGTATGATTCTTCAGCATTTCAAATTTGAGTTGTCAGAAAAATACCAGCATGCTCCGTGTACTGTTATTACTGTACATCCAGAGCATGGCGCCCCTATTAAGTTCCATAGGACATAGCTGATATTTGAATTAGGACAGTGAATAAGTTAATTGTATTTTGTAGGGGTTGATTGGAGTTCTTAATTAGTTCCTTCTGCAATAAGGATAGCAAGTTCCATATACTTCCATTCTCGATTCCTCATGGAAATAATGCATGAGAATTTCAACCTAATGAAAAATGTTTCTCAAAATACTATGTTAATTCTAAGACTTTTATGTTCCTTGCAACAAAATTTCAAACACAATCAGGTAGTCTTATGAAATTCACTTCAAAATCAACCTAAGAAAGTATTTATGGAGGAAACTCCGAAGAGGTGAGCATGCATGCCAGGCTTAAAGCAGCACTTGCGATCCCAAGTTATACAAATAATTGCTTTGGGCCGATCAATGTGCATTTTAAAATTCTCAAGCCCAGCCCAAAATAAATGAAAGTGAGTAGCTTAGCTAGCTATATATTTATATGAGTGAGGCTATGGTGTTTCTCAAACACGAGCTTTGCAATTGTGAACTATTGAATCTTCGAATATCACGTTGACACGAATCACAAAGCATGATCCAATGATCCACAATTGTAAAGCACGTTCTTTCGGTCGGTCTGTCACCATTTCTCCTGTAGTACTGTACCAGATTAATTATACCAGTCCAAACTAATTTATGATAATGAAAGGCTATTTTGTTATGTTAGTTTCTCAAACAACAGTTAGCAAGTCAGAGGGTAATGTGGTTTAATTAGGGGTTCATATTGTTATATAAAGTCCCAATGTGTAATGTAATATTAGAAAGTACTGATTGTGCTTATATGACTCCCACACTCATATACAATATCTTTGATGATCCTCTCTCCTCCTTACAATCTTGGATATTTTTTTTTTGAAGAAAAGCAGGGAATACATGCCTGTTTCATTGAAACAGCAAAGCTTTACATAAAGTCCCTAATATGTCTATAAGTTTTCGCAAGAAACAAAAACAAAGTAGTGATCTAAAGTACTGAATATCTATTCTATTACATCAAATTGTCAACTATGAATCATAGCATCAGTTTTCATCTTCTTCCAAAAAAATAGCTGTACATGTTTCAAGTCCAACAGAGACCATAACAAAATGAAACAAAGTTTCAACCAAAACCTATCCAAAGACATAACAAACAACCAACATATTCAGAAAATTAAGTTCCTTCAAGTAGACCTAAGCCAGACAAAGGCTCCTCCATGATTCTAGGTCTGAAGCCATCGGATCCGTCACCATCAAGCTTTCTCTGCCTATGGTAGGTTCTTTCAAATCATGTACATCATGTGGTAAAATTAGATTAAGTTTTAGAAAGAAAGAATCAAAATTGTGCTTACACCAGTATTTCAGAATGCTGATTATTTGAAATGCAACACTAACAACGCTTCTCGATTTTTTGTCAGTAAAACATCTTTTGTTCCTTTCTAACCAAACAGTTCATATAACTACACCACGTATCAATTCTACCAGCAATGCTTCTTTTAAAGAAATCATTGAATCGATTTTTCAAAGATCATCTAAAGAATCCCCACAAAATTCAAAATTGTTATATCTCCCTATCCATTTCCAAATTTCGTCAATATAAAGACAACTAACAAAAAGATGGTCGATATTCTCTGTCTGATCGCAAAACATGCAATAATTTTCTGAAGAGTACTACTTATAATTAAGGTTGCAGTATTCATAATTAGCGAGGCAAGAACCAAATTGGTAGTTGCTGATGGGTTTCTGAGCTTGGTGGACAGCAGGATCGATACATCCAAGTTCTCTCCCTCATGTTATAAACTCCAAAAGCACATCTTGGGTGAATCATTTGGTCAGGACTCATGGGTGCCACATAGAATCTGTATAATAGATGCAATTCCCATGTACATTATCAGCACCAGTAGTAGACACTGAGTAGGCATGATTGGTGACGAACGAATGACGATAAACAAAGCATCACCTCTTAGGTTTGTAACACGTCTCCACCTACGTTTATCATCTCTTAGGTTAGCTTTATACAACCTTACTTGAGTAAATGCGCGATTCTGCAGTGTACCCCATGGTTGCTGATCAGTGCACAACACAAGGAGTTCACTTCTCCACTCCACATTTACGTTCCTGTATAAGAATTCTCTTTTCGCATCTGAGAGAAAGAACCTTCAAGGCCATAGCAATAGTGATTCGTCGCTGAAATGGCATAAATATTTCCTTTATATACAACCACATCCACAATAATTAGGTTGCAAGACAGTTGGATCCAATGGTCAGCTCCGTGTGTTGTACAGACCACACCTTCTCCAGCCTTCATTATACCGACAGCAAAGTACCCATTGATGCAGTCAGGAGTACTGCAGTATAGAATTACTTTCCTTGGGTGGTTTACTATGCCATTGGATGGAAGAAGCACATGGATACCCGTATGGGGCTTGATTAGGTGCATCCGTGATTGCGGGTCGATGGGTTACAAGCCAGCCCTTGTTGGATCCCAGCAAGTGGTGGTCATGGAGGGAGGGGATAGAGATGGGAATGGAGTAAGGGGTGGCAGTGGTCAGATCGTAAAATGTGAGATCCATGCAGTTGGGTTTGGTTTCTGAATCTAGTGCAGAAAGGAGCAGCAGAGGGATGGACTGGTTGAGGCGGAAGGGAGTGCAAGAGCAGAGGTAACGGCTGATGGTGGAGCCCTAGCAGGTGCACATGGCTGATATTTGGATGCGGTCGGTGACATCAAGCCGTTCTGCGATGGCATGCAGTAGGTCTGGTGGAAGATTATCCCATGAAGAGCCCGTAGTTCTGCTCTCGCTCTTAACAGGCATCAGTTGTTGGTCTTGCAATTTGCAAATATGCAAGCAATTAGTCTCATAATCTTTCTCTATCAAAAAGGAGATGATAAAGGAATGAAGAAGATTCAGTTGATTGAGATGTATTAGTTCTAGGGATTTTTTATTTACTGATTTCTGTTCGTTTGTTGATGACTTTTTTTTCGAAAGGCTAGAAGCAGCTGCCAGAAAATGGTTTGTTGATGATTTGATGCTGGTATATCTTGTATGATCGATGTGGAAACTGGGTGTTTCAGTAATGAATGAAACATTTGGTTTCATGCAAAAATTTTGTGAAAAAAATAGGGAGGTAAGATAGAGCTATTTGTTGAACGGTTGTGGTTTTAGAGAATATTGTAACTTTGGCAGAAGAACAATTTATTTATTTATTTTTATTTTCAAAATTTTCCAATGCTAGAATGCAAGCTATATATATTGCGGTATGAAAATAAAATAGACAGCGAGTTGTTTCATTATCTGTTGTACTAGTTATAAATGATGAATAGAATAGAATAGAATAGAACAGAATAGAATAGAATAGATAGAATAGAATAGAATAGAAGGCTCCATTACTTCATACTTTGCAGTAATAGAACATCACCGACGTCCCAATATCCTTGGAAAATAACACAAAAGAAATGCGCCTTGTTTCGGGCTGTATTCTCTCTGTACCAAGTTAGAAAACAACACAAAAGAAAGAATGAATGATGATCAGATTCAGAGCTGATGAAATTGGAAATGTAGGAGGAGGTGAGAAGATACAAAGATAAACATACATACGTAGATGGATTGCGAGCGGCGAACGAAGACGAGGGGCTGGACAAAGTGGTCCACGTGGCAGCTGGCGCTGACGAGATCGATCAGGGGCCCATATCAGGGGCGGCGGATCACGATTTTCGCCGGGTTTCGAGATTTACAATTTTTTTGGATTCGAAATGATACTTACAAAAAAAAAAAATCTTATATAGTCATTTGTATAAAAAAAAATTTAAATACATGATTATTTATGAAAAAAATTACGAAAATATGATTATTTTTGAAAAAAAATCCAAAATTTCAGCCTCTCCTCTCATGAGTGCTTGTGGCTCCGCCACTGATCCGTACCATCCGGTGACCGACGCCACTCTCTCTCTCTTTGTCGACATATCGGTATAGTATTAGATACACGATTGCACTGCTTTAGTGGATTGCTTCAAGGCCGAGTTGAAATTGAGGTTGGTACCAAATGGTAGAAATGATATCGTTTGGATTCTTTTTTTTTTATGAGTGTTCTCTGCACTCGTGGATTGTTGAATTAGATTTGAACATATCTGACTCTATAATATAAAAGTTCTTCTAGATTATATAATTGACACTTAACCATTTAAATCTAATCCGACGATTTAAATTAACGAATGCAAGATCATTCATAAATTATGAGTTCAGAAAATACGGTTCCACAAATGGTACGGAGTCTGTACCATACTACCACATGATATGTTCCGTTTCGGCCCAGAATTAGTATTATCTATTATGCTAGGCCCACATCACCTGATCTATGATCTATCTCAAACTTGATCATTGTTAAATTCATTTCAACCGTTCGCAGCATCGTTAAGTTTTGGGCAAATTTTAAATTGTGAATAATTCAATTTATAATACAAGTACAACCGAATCAAGTACAATATTAATACAAAGGAAAATAATAATAATAATAATAATACTAATAATAATAATAGATAAAAGGTGAACAGTTAGTGGTTTTGGAGGGTCAAAAAATCTCTAAATCAACAAAATTTTCACTCCCAAAAAATAGTAAAGAAATTCCTAAAACTGTAAAATTCAATCTCATAGTAAATTCAAATATGAAGAAAACATTCAATGTTTGGATCGGTTATTTCAACTTCAAAATATGCAATAAGAATGCAAAACATCGTATCCTGTATTTTGTGAATTATTATAGCCTCTGCTTTGAAAATAAAATGATAATAAATGAAAGCAGGGCTTTCAATTGAAAGAGAAAAGGGTAAGTGGGCTGATGGGTGAGGCCCAACTAGGGCAGGCCAGATGATCCATTAGCAATAGCAATGACATTAGCATTAGCAATTGCGCAGTGACAAAACTAAGCAGTCGCTTGTTGCTGTTAGTATTAGGCTTAGGTAGACGCGTAGTAGTAACGGACGTTCAAGATTTTCTACGTCGTAGGCTACAGACGACTCAGATTTGATTCAGGAGAGTCTAATATTATAAAGTTTAACTTGCACGAATCTCGATGCAAATAAAAAACTGAGATTTATCGCGCAACACGCACAGTGTTTGTGCTGCGCGGTAGAAGATCTCATTCCTACTAGCCTAGGGGTCCAGCCAGGGGATCACATCACAGTCACAGAATCCTTCCGGTGAGAGTGGCCCATATTGCTGCTGCTTCTCTTCTCCATCAATTCAATTATCAATTCACAATTTGTTATTATAAGAAAGAAAGAAAGAAAGAAAGAAAGAAAGAAAGAAAGAAAGATAAAAGCAACGCGACGTATGTATGTTGCGGTCAGGTGATTGCGCGCCGCTCACCATTTGTCATTTCTGTTTTTGTATCTTTTCTGTCTTTGTATAGTAATTGTATTGTATTTGTTCCGATATCCCAACTGCCAAATAAAAATTAATATTAAATACCAACCTCAACGGCTTAACGCCTCAACTTCCAATTCCAAATTCCAAATTCCAATGGCAGCATCCGCTTCTCTCGTTTGTATCGCCCGACTTGATTCCCACCTCGACCTCTCCGCGCTCTCCGCGGTCTCTCTTTCTCATCAGTCATCACCAATACCACCAATAGCAGCAGCAAGCAATAGTGCAATAGCAAATTAGCAATGGAGAGGATCGCTCTTGGCCGCTCTCTCCCTCCTCTCCCCCACCACTCCCGCCTCCGATGCCTCCGCTCTCTCCCTCTCCCCTTTCCTACCTCCCACGCCATTTCCCTCCGCCGCCGCTACCTCCCTCCTGCTTCTACTTCTATCCGCGCTTCTTCATCCTCCGCCTCTCTCTCCGTCCCTCTCAATCCTCTCAATCCTCCCAATCCTCACCTCCCAAACACAAACACAAAGGAACCCATTGCCCCTGCTGCTCCCCGTGTCGGTGTGAAGCCCATCCCTCTCGCCATATCAGTCGGCATCGGCCTCGCTCTGCAATTCCTCGTACCCAGGCCGCTTGACGTCTCCCAACAGGCCTGGCAATTGCTTGCCATTTTCATCTCCACTGTGGCCGGCCTCGTGCTCGCCCCGCTGCCCGTCGGGGCGTGGGCTTTTCTCTGCCTCACTGCCTCTGTGCTCACCAAAACTCTCACATTTGCTGCCGCCTTCTCAGCTTTCACTGACGAGGTAATTAGTTTTCGGACTTGCACTTAGGCCCATTATTGTCATAACTCATCTTCTCCAATCCTCTGTTTCATGCATGTTAATCTAACAAATTGTCATATCTACCTATTTATACAGGTTATATGGCTCATTGTCATCTCCTTCTTCTTTGCAAGGGGTTTTGTCAAGACAGGTTTGGGGGACCGAATTGCCACCTACTTTGTTAAATGGCTTGGCAAGAGCACCCTCGGTTTGTCTTATGGTCTAACATTTAGTGAGGCTATGATCGCACCGGCTATGCCTAGTTCCACAGCAAGAGCCGGTGGCATCTTTCTTCCAATTATCAAGTCACTTTGTCAATCAGCTGGAAGCAAGCCAAATGATCCCTCTGCTAAGAAAATGGGCTCCTATTTAGTTCAGTCTCAGTTGCAGGTTTGTTTATTTTTTTAATTAATATGATATTTCATAATTCTTTTACAATTCTTCATCTTTGTTACTTGGGTAGTGGATACCCTTTAAATATGACCAGAATTTATTTGACAATTATTGTCCTTTAATTAATGAACTCTCGTTGAGGACGTATGCAAAGGTAATTTGACAAAATTGATTTTCAATGCTATGCTTTATATGGAATTCAAGCGGAGGGGAAAGAAATTGTGTAATGAACCAAAAGGGATTAAACAGAAATTGAACAGCTATTTGGGTTTTGAATAAGGATTTTATTCATTTTGAGCAAATCTCACTTACAAAGGATAAAACTGAACAAGTAAATATGATAAAAGTGGCCAAGTTCCTAGAATAATGATCAAGGAATCCCAGTGCCTTCTCTATCGCCTATTTTAAAAGGAAAATGCATTGGATAAAAATGTAAAAAGAAAAGGTAATCTTCTCAAGTAGTTCTTCTCTCTCTTCCTGGCAGCTCAACTAACTTGTCAGATACTCAAAGAGCTAACCATCGTGGATTCTTGTTGCGCTTCTCCAGTGGCTTGAACTTTTCTCTCCAGTCTCCATTGTTGTTGGAGCAGGCCCCTTTTGTCATTGGTTAACCTATCCATTCATCTGCTTTAACCCAAGCTCTATTGGGCTTTAAGCTTACATCCTCTGAAGTTAACGCCGCCCATCAATTCAATCTTCTTTCCTCCCCTCTTCTCGTCATTTGACCAATTAAACGCCTCTTTAAGGTTAACTCCCAAATCAGCATTCTTCAATGCTGGCAAATTGACAACTGATAGGGTTTCCGTACGTCTACTTTACTGAACATGAACTTTGAAATACATGAATAATGCACCGTTTGTTCTGTGTTGCATTCATATTTTAAACTATTTAAATATTTCTGTGCTTAAGTATCTTGTTTATTTTTTTTCCTTGCTAACACATTGCACAGTTTAGTTACTAACAATCTATTTGTTCTCCCCTCTGGCAGTGTACTGGAAGTTCAGCTGCATTATTTCTGACAGGGGCAGCTCATAATCTACTGTGTTTTAGGTTAGCGGAAGAGCTCGGTGTCAATATTACAAATCCATGGGTAACCTGGTTCGTGGCAGCCAGTTTACCAGCCATTGTTTCCCTTTGTACTATCCCCTTTGTTCTATACAAAATCTTTCCCCCAGAAACAAAGAACACACCTGAGGCACCTGCTTTAGCCGCCAAGAAGCTTGAAGAGATGGGGCCTGTGACAAAGAATGAATGGATAATGTTGTGTACAATGCTTCTTGCTGTTACGTTATGGGTTTTCGGGTAATGCATTTTTTTGGACATCCCTTAATTATCTTATCTTTATTTATTTATCTATATAATTTATAACCTTTTAGTAGACTTTCAGATATAGCGCTATCCTTTAGTCTTTTAGTCCTATTCCCTTTTGTCAAAGAGGTACAGGATGAGTTTCGCACTAAAATATTGTTTAGCTATTTATATGACGAGGATTTTAACTTTGAAACGGTACTTTTGATTACTAGACCTGCCCTCAATACATCAATCCAATACTATAATGTATTTTAGGGGTTATATGGCAAGAATTTGACCCACGCTGAACCATATGACTTAATAAAATCAGTTCAATACAAAGCAAGCCAACCGGCATTTCCTTATGCCATAAAATATGTCACTTGCAATAGTAAGTATTAGATGACTACTCAATTTTCATTGCTTAAAAGAGTCTCATGTCCTGCACAGGAGCACTCTTAACATACCAAACGTGGTGGCGGCGATGCTTGGTCTCTCGATCCTCCTCCTACTAGGTGTCTTAAAGTGGGATGACTGCTTGAGTGAGAAATCTGCGTGGGATACTCTTTCCTGGTTTGCGGTACTAGTCGGAATGGCTGGCCAGCTCACCAATCTTGGCATCGTCTCGTGGCTTTCTAATGGTGTTGCAAAATTCCTTGCGTCTTTCTCTCTCAGTTGGTACGCAGCATTCGGAATTCTTCAGGCCTCATACTTCTTCTTACACTATGTGTTTGCTAGCCAGGTTGGGCATGTGGGGGCCCTGTATTCTTCATTCCTGGCAATGAATCTGGCCTCTGGTGTGCCACAAACTTTGGCAGCTCTTGTTCTGGCATATACCACAAATCTCTTTGCGGCACAAAGTCACTATAGCAGTGGCCAGAGTGCAGTCTACTTTGGAGGTATTTAATTTTGACAGCATTTTGACCTATATTGCACAAAACAATTACTGCTCTAGGTTTAGCTCAAACTTAATTATAAAATGCAAGCACACACAACAATAACAAAAAAAGGGCAGCCCGGTGTACGTAGCTCCCGCTTGTGTGGGGTCCGGGAAAGGGTCGGACCACTTTGGGGTCTTTGTACGCAGCCTTTCCTGCATTTCTGCAAGAGGTTGTTTCCACGACTCGAACATGTGACCTCCTGGTCACAAGGCGACAATGTTACCGCTGCGCCAAGGTTCCCCTTCCACACACAACAATAACAACAACAAAAAATATGTAAATAAACAATAACCACACCCAACAATATGAAATAAAATGAATATCAGTTTTTATTACATACTGACATATGGTTGTTTATATTGCTTAACATCAAGTTGGTATTTCACCAAAATTTGTGGTTTGATGATTATCCTTGACTTTGTTGTGTGGTCATGTGAACTATGAAATACCTCATAAGTTGTGTGCCAGTACAGATATGTTTCTTACAGAGAACTTGAATAGGAACACGAGCAGTTATTTTGTACCAGTTTGTGATGTCCCTTTTATTTCATTTACAGCTGGATATACGGAACTACCAGATGTGTTCAGGCTCGGATTCATAATACCAATGATGAATGCTTTCATCTGGGGTGTTGTTGGTATGTTCTGGTGGAAACTTTTGGGGCTATATTGACATATTATACTTTTTGACTTACAATGCTATTTTAGATTTGATCAAGTTATTTAACTACAATAGGCCTTTGTGCTTTGCAATGTAATAATTTTGTAATGCTTTTTATTTGTCAATTTGTGTAAGTAGTCAATGGCCCGTGCAGTGGGAAATCGAAATAGTGCATGTATAAATATTACTATTTTCTTTTGCCAATATATGATAAGATATAGGAATTCTGAACTGAATGCTGATGTTCAAAGACTTGAAGTGTTCCTTCTGCATGTTTCCGTGCATAAACCAAAGAAGTATTAGGCTTCCTTTAATATTTGGACCATATATGTCCTTTCTCTGGGTATGACCAAAATGGTCCAATTCCGGAAGTATTCTCGATTGTAATTGATTCCGACTCTGTGTAACCGAGCCGACGAGAGAAAGAATATAGGTAGAGAATAGAAAGAGCAAAAATAGGAAAAGTGAGTCTAAGCAAAATGATTTTGACCCTCTCTTGATGGGTCAGGTCTAATATTTATAGGTCCAATAAGTTCGGCGGAAATGAATCTCCAATAAGCTCGGCGGAAACGAATCAGCTCTTCAGATGAGTCATTTGTGAGCATGTTGACGTTATTGAATTTGTATGGATCGATTGTAATGAGATTCTATTATCAGTCCTCGAATTTTTATTATCAAAATGGTTGTAGAAATTTAATTCTCTACTTCATCATATGAACAATCGGGCGTTCCAAGTCTTCAAGTACAATTTTACCTTACCTCGAGTGTATCTTCGCTCTCATGTCCTTCCTATTTCATTAAGTGAACCCTTGGGCATTCCAAGCCCTCAGACAGTTCAAGCCTTATCATTTTATTCTCAGGCCTCGACCTTCTATAGTCATAATGACTACATAAACTTAGAACTTACTACTTCATTGTTCAAGCCAGCCTTCGGGCATTCCAAGTCCTCGAGCACAATTCTCTCTTCTCATTTTCTTCTTATTTCCTTGTTCAAGCCTTCGGTCATTTCGAGCCCTCGATCATAACCCTTCATTTTCATGAGAGTAGCTATTTTTTTTTTGCGTTGGCTCACTAAGCCTATCACAACCCTCCTTTTTCGGACTTGGAACCGGCTATGTTGAAAATAACCCTCGATTTTTGTTGTTGTGGTCATAACCCTTCACCCACTCGGGACATGTTGAACCATTTTTATCACACGTCTTAAACCATCGATTGCAGACTCCAAAGGCCGAAATATTTTCCCTTCTCGTTCCTCAGTCTATCATTTGAATTTCCAATCTCCTATCTTCTTTGTTTCAACTTCTTTTCTCTTTTTCATTCTATTTTTTCTTAGGATCCGTCTGTTGGCTCATTTTCCCAAAACTTTTTTTATCACCTTTCCCTACGTCCCTCTTCTTTTCACTTTCTTTATTTCTCGTTCGGCCTAGCATTTATTTTCTTCTTCTTCTTCTTCTTCTTCTTCTTCTTCTTCTTCTTCTTCTTCTTCTTCTTCTTCTTCTTCGTCTACGACTATAAAAACATCTACTTCTCCATTAACTCCTTCCAAGATTTGGCTGCCAAGATTATTTTGTCGCTTCTTTCTCCTTCTTCGAATGCCTTCTGCTCAGATAAAAATTCTTCTTTATTTTTCTCTCTTCACCCCTCTTCTTTTTTTATTGTCTTTCTTTTTCATGTAGCTTTTTCTCCCCTAAATTCATGATATTGTATTGTAGGATCAAGATTTTCTAATTTTTCATTCTTGCACTTCTTCTTCACACCTTCTTACTCTGTTCTTCCATTCAAATAATATCTATGCAATTTTACCTCTTGTAAATAGTTGATAACATAGATTTGCCATTAGTATAGTTCTTGATATCATCCCCTTAACCTTCTTTTTACTAGTAAATTTCATGCCTCATGTGTTTGTGTATTTTACTAGTAGAATCTGATTAACCCCTTTCTTTTCTTTTTTGGTAAAACCTCAGCTACTCAATCATGAATGAACCCTCGTCTTCACATAAATTCCATACTCCCTCAACTCATAGCGGTTTTAGTGATTTTGAGGATAGCTCTTACCGACCTAGCAAATCTGAATCCAAACTTATGATATTAATTCATCTGAGATCGGTAGCTTAGAGTTTGATGAAGTTCAATCTTATCGTACTGTACCCAAAAATAGTCAGGTTAGTTCACAAATCAATCATATTCTTGTCATCCTTTGAAGTTATCGAGGTGCTCGTCGCTGATATCTAGATTTTTTCTGAAGAAATAAAAAAACCCTACAAAATTCAATCCTCAACCGAACCCCGTGACTTCCTCAGGTCCAAATGAGAGTTCCAACAATCTTCGATTTGTTATGTTCCAAGATGATGTTGAGGATAGGACTCTCCAAGAGGGGGAGGGTCACACCAAAGAGATATTGAGGAAGAAAGGGAGGCTCAAGAAGAAAGGGAGGATGAGGATGCTTTACTCTCTGACGCCTAGCGAGAGGAGTTGATGAGAGTTCCAACAATCTTTGTTTTGTTGTTTGGCAAGTAGGATTATTTGTCTTTGTTTTGGTCCTCCCTGTCATCTTCATTGGATGTCGCATATTTCTCTTCTTGGATATAAGCACTTGCAAATGCCACAAAATCATGTAGTGTCGCAAATTATGATTCGTGTGCCTCAAATTTCTTGCCTTCGCGAAGCCCTCGTCGTATGGCCAATATTGCCACATTGTCATCATAATCTTTTACCTCTTGTGTCGCTTCCAAAAATCTTTCAATGTATCGCCTCGTGGGCTCTGCTTTGTCTTTTTGTATGCTTAAGAGATTGTTGGGAGGATCTTTCGGGCTTTTTGATACCCCTGAAACAACTCAAAGAAGACCCTTGCTAACTACTCAAATGTCGCTATGGATCAGGGTGGTAGGGGGAGTACCAGTTCCATGATGATCCTTCAAAGCATGTTGGAAGACACATGACAGAGTCGTCCTAACCTATTAGCCGGAGTCGCTTTCGAAATTCAATGTGAAAAGCTTACGGATCGACAAATGTCGAGCGTGATAACCCGAAAGTGCCTAAGCTCGGAATATCATCGGTAGGCGGGATGGTTGTAAGGTATAACTCGGGGAATAAAGGACCATCAAATAATAGGTCGTTGTTGTCGGGGGGCTTGTTGTACATGTTGTTTCAGTACACACAATTTGCATCAAATTTGCTCTTCAAAGGAGGACAGAACTCCCAAAAGGGGGATGTTGGTTACAGCAGGTCGTGGTCCCATATTGTTTACAGAGTGTATCATAGTAAAGGTGTTTGTCATTTCGTGTGGTTGAGAGAAAATAGAAGAGAGTGGTCGGTAATTAGGTTGGCAAGGATAGAAGGATGAATTAGTGCTAGTGTGATGTTAGAAAATATTGGCGGATGGGGTGTAGTATGCATGATAGACGGGGGTTGAGTGAGATTGCTTGGGAATAGGATATCCAGGGAGAGATCGTGGTGTAATTCACGAGTTGAGAGGGATCGATGAAATTGATTGTCCTGGAGCTTGCGAAGACCATAACGTGCTGGGGCATGAGAATACTGGTTGGTCCGAGGAGAGAGAGGGTGATTGGGTATCAAGAACTTGAGATATGAGGGGGGGGGGGGGGGGGCTCGAGGGATTAGTGGAGGAGTTCATATTGACCGAGGATAGAGGAGGTACCGAGGTCAAAGAAGGTGCTGCTTTGGCTATCGAGACAGATGGAGTGTCTTGTCTGACGTCGAAGTTTGGGATACCAGTCTCGTGGGAAGAGAAGAAATCAGACGTCGGGTGAGGGGGTCATGCCCGACACTCAGACCTTGAGATGTCACGAGGCTTGCTACTATATGTTCAGGCTGTAAAGACTAGAAGGGAGGGTTGACATGAAAAAGAAATGAGTAAGTTCTTAAAATTCAGTGAGAGATGAAAGCACTAATGATCTCGACTCTGTGTAACCGGGCAAAGAGGACAAAGAATACATACAGAGAAGAGAAAGAGCAAAAATAGAAAAAGTAAGCAAAATTATTTTTGATCTCTTTTTTGATAGCACGAGTCTAATATTTATAGGTCCAGTAGACCCGGCAAAAATGGATCAGCTCTTCGGACGAGTCATTTGTAAGTTTGTTGATGTCACTGGACTTGTACGAGCCGAATATAACAAGATCCTATCTAATAGTGAGAGAGGAAGAGGACTTGATTCGACATTATTTTTGAATTATTCTCTCAATACAGAGAGAAATGAAAGGGAAAATGCACTTGTGGGCAAGTTATGGTGACTCGATCAATGTTTCTTGCCTGGAAATCAACAGATTCCAGGTTCAAATTTTGCTTCCTAATTCAATATTTTGGTGCTTTTGTTTTTACATGAATCTCCTGATCTTGACATTTATGGCTCGAAGTTGAAGAGTATTCTGTATCCTCCTCGAGGGCTGGGGTCGGCGCCTGACTTGCCTAAAATGCACCAAGTGTACCGTGAAATGGTTTACAAGGGATGTGAACAGGAAACTATATCTGTCACGTACAGTCATGGTAGATGCACTGTGCAAGGCCGGAAAAACTGACGAAGCAGTCCACTTTGTACAAGAAATGTCTTTGAGGCGGCGCCACAGCCACCGACCTCGTTTATTTTACAGTGCCCTTGTTCACCCTTGCTAACAAGGAATGTCTTTTCCACATTTCTAGCAATGGGGAAAAGCGGAATCAAGCCTAGGATGTGGTTGCGTACAATGCACTTCAGGGTACAAATACCATTTGGTGGGTAATTGCTTGGAAAACTAGTGTTCGAGGCAATTGGGATTTTGGA